>WBNH01004003.1:108820-183303 GCA_013401255.1 Urocolius indicus
TTTTTTTAGTTTAAAACTTCTTTTTTTTTTTTTTTTTTTTTTTTTTTTTTTTTGGCAAACCAACATAGAGAAGCAGCTCTGGAACTGCCAAATTAAAAACTGAGAATTTTAGCAACTCAATAGTATTTCTTAAGGATAGTAATCAAATGTGGTTGTAATTTAAAACCTGAGGCTGTGCACTGGTTGTTAGCTTAAAACTACCTTTCCATATAACATTGTGCTTCCATTGTATAACAAAGAAAAAATTAACAAGAACTAGAAAAGTTTGCTGCTGAACAGTGCTAGGACATACAGACAAAAAAAAANAAAAAAACCCAAAACAAACAAAACCACAAAAAATCTACACCAAAAAGTTTTAAAATAATCAGCCATCAACACTGTAAACAGTACACTGGCAGATATTAGCTACCTGGTCTTGAGAAAACTATTCTGCAAGTGTGTGTAGAAGGGGATGTCCCATACATTTTAGTGAGGGTGGTTCCCATTCCATTCCAATGGAGCCCCCATTCACTGGATACTTCACATCATCTTAATAAAAGCGGTATTTTAGAATGGGATCTTGTACAAAGGGAACAAAAGACTGGCTTTTAGCCCAATGAATGCCACTAGCGTTGAGCCACTGTTCTGCTTACAAAAAAGAGGGATGCCTCTTTACACCCAGTGTAGTAATTTAAACCCGTGAAGACCAGCCAGGGCTGCAAAGTGCTGTCCAGGTAGAATGCTTGCTTTGCAGAGATGCAAGTGACAACACCAGGTGCAAGATAATGGAAGATCAACTGTGTTAAAAAATGAGCACAAGAAAGAAGCTTTAACTGAAAAACAATGAAAACTATTTTAATAGTACAATTTATATTTTTTTTTCAAGGTTTAGATGCTGTTTCTATGCCACTGGAGAAATTGGTTTGCAATGATTACCCTAAGGGCATTCCTGCTTTTGAAGGTCCTACCTGACCTTGGTTATACAACGGTTCTAGTACCAACCCTACTATTAAGCGAAGCTGGAGTTAGGAAGAATGAAAATAGGTGTAAACACCACAGTCCTGGGGAATTCCATATGAGCAAATAAGGCTCTCATCCAGGGAAGCACTTATTTTAAGCATATGAATGGTGCCTTACAGTCCAATGGAACTCCTCCAATGCCTGAAGCTGACCGTGTTTCTAAATGCTTGGTTGAATGAACTAGACCCCAGGTCCTGAAATAAAATCTTGTAGTATGTGAAACTATACTGTAGCTAATGTAACCTACTGCTGTGACAACAACCTATATTTTTGGTATTAAACTGAATGATTTCCTTTGCCAGCCTTTTATATGTGTATGTTTTGAAAGACATGAATTTCTTGTAAACCTATACTAGTTTTCAATGTGTCTAGTAGCACCTACCTGGTTCTCTCAAACTACCGTATTTTATTAACATATTATTGCATTTTTCCACAGATGGATATGGAGCGAACTGTTAAAACAAGCATGCAATCACATCAATGCAGACTTATTTCTTTAAAATGTCATACTGTATATGATTTATTATGTTAACACTCAACCACATCATATTATTTATGTCTGTATACTTTGAAAAAAAGTGCTGCTTTGATTGACGTCACCCTTCTTTCTTAGAAATTAACAAGATAAATGTTTCAACAAAAACATTTAAAATACTCTAATATTGTCCTTAAAAGGTTTATACTCTTCTGATAAATAATCTGACACAGCACCTTTATCTTCCATTTCATCATACTACATGATGTCATGTTCCAAACTTTCCCTTTCCCACACAAAAATAAAATCCCAGGAGAAAGTCCTTTACAGCAGACTATCATGCTTTTAGGCTTCACAAGCACAGCAACCAGAGAGAAATACTCTCTTGTCAAAGGTGCAAATCTTAGGAGCAAGACAACCTCCAGCTAGACTAACTTGCGTTCTCCAGTGTAGAATCATAACCAAGAGCTGTTACGGCAACCATTTTATTTCATTGGAAGAGGAAATAAGCCACTGGGCTTACAGTGTTTTGTTGTCATTTAAGAGCATGTGATTTTTCAGCTGTCAATTACGCAAAAAAAATTCTGAAATAATCCAAACAGGGACTTTCACTGTGGAGCTAAAAGCATGGCAGGAATTCTCTATCATTCACGGTGACATAAGTTTGTACCTCACAAAATGCATAGACAGGAATTTAATATAAAGAATTAGTCCATTTACTGTATACACAAAACATATATCTTTTGTTTTAACACTTCTATTTTTTTTTTTTTTNAATACATGTTATCTACTCAGAATATTGATTTGAGTCATATCTAAAGGGATATAATGGACACCAGAAAATGCTTAGTTGTGACTGACTTAGCTATTGCCAAAAAAATTAAATATGTATCAAATAATGTTTAATTGAATTTATTATATGCACTATATACAGATACTAAAATGCCTTGCAGTTGTGCCCCATGAACAATTCAAATTTGAGTAGGCAGGTGAGTTCATGTGAAGCAAATAAATTATAAAACCAGAAAATACTAAGAAAATTCTCTAATTTTTGTGGTCCCAAAAAGCAGTAAAAGGGCAGGACAAATTTATTTCAAATGAAGCACTATTATCTAACTTTGCAGAATCTGTGTAGGAATTCAGCATGGTTTTACCACTGAAACATGGCACTGTTGTCAAGGTACCATAGAAACATAACAAAACAGAGCAAAACAAGACAAAAAATTCAGTGGATTGATAGTTTTTTTCTCCACCAAATCCAAGCATATAAGAAACTATACTAAAAAGATTTCTGTTTGTGTTTCCTAGGGCGCATGTTTCAGAAAAAAGTTGCTTTTTGAATTACAGATAGACATGTATAAAACATTCTTGTAAACTTCTAATCTTAGACTTAACATTTTTTGTAAGTAAATTAGGTCCTTACTTAATAGTATTTGTTACGAATATCTTTCTATGACACACTAGTAGGGACATGATAAAAGAAAACTGAAAAAGAAGAAAGCTGCGTAACATTTAAAAATGTAGAAAACTTGAATTAAGATGATAATTAACATTGTTAAGGCTGTATATTCAAGCACTGTATGTTAAGAGAGCAGTGGATATGGATTTTAGGCAGTAAGAAATGTCCTGCTTTATGCATGATACTGTAATTATAGAATGATGTGGACAGCTGATTGTTGGCATAAACTGGCTACTTATAGCAGGTATGTGAGTTAATAAAGATAGCAGAAGATGACAGAAATGAATTCTGAGAAATGATAGCCAGTTTTCTCCAGCAGTCAGCCTGATAAGTAAAACTCCAAGATTCTAGCTCTGTGTCTAAATGAAATACTCTTTTTTCTCCTCTGCATTGACTTGGCTGCCTTCTGCATTGATAATGGCTGTGTCGGCATCAGGTGCATCTTCAGCTCCTTTTGCTTCATTTGTTAAATATGTTCCTATAGGAATTGGTACAACAGAGAAGGAAAGAGAAAAAAAAAAAAAGAAATATTAGGGCTTTTTTTAGCTTTATGCTGTATTATACAAAGTACATTTCTAACAATGCTCCAATTGCTTCATGGATGGACAAATATTAATACACAAGTTTCTTATATGTCACACAGGTATGCTCAACTTTTTAATTTGTCTAATAAATATGTATATTATTAACACTGATAATGCACATACCCAAATTCAAGTATATCCACAGTAAAGTAAGGAAATATTTTAATAAAAATACACTTTATTTGATTGCAGGAAATATGAAACATATTTTGCAATTATAGAATAAGTAATTAAATCTTGGTTACTTCATGGATCAGCTACCCATAAGAAATAAACCACATTGAAGACTTAGATACTCATAAACATTTCTTTTAGAAAATGAGCACTGATTATATTTTTATGGCTATTTTTTCTCAAACCTATCTATGCTTTCATTATATAGAATTCTACTGTAATAATTTCCAATAACTAAAAAATTGAGGTAATATTATTAACTGAATCTATTCACATTATACTATCACAGATATTTTTATGCTCAGGATATGAATGAAAAGAATTATGTACACCTGTCAACTTTCCCTTTGAAAAAGCATTACCTGTGTTGGCATACGTTGTATAACCGCTCAATCAGGAAAATAAAACAAGAGACACATAGTCACTGGTTCATTAAAAAAAATCTCGTTTTTTTCTCATGCAGTCCCATCAAATTAAAAATATGTTTTTATCACTTTATGTCTGCCAGCTATATGATTATTCTATGTAAAATGAGATTTAATAAGTAAATTCCAACACTGATCCACTCTTCACTTTTCTTTTTTTGGGGGTGGGTGTGGGTAGGGAATTAATGTGGATGTATGGATATTAGGAAAAACTTCTTCACAGAATGTATTGTCAAGCATTAGAACAGGCTGCGGAGGGAGGTGATAGAGTCCCCATCCCTGGAGATGTATTACATATGCATAGATGAGGTGTTGAGTGATATGGTTTAGTGGTGGGCTTGGCAGTGTTGAGTTAGTGTTTGGACTTGATGATCTTGAAGGTCTTTTTCAAACAAAATGATTCTATGATTCTGTAACCACAGCTCCACAAACCATTTGGAGGTTAAATCTCAAGAAATTATTTTAGTATTAACCAGGTCATAATAGAGAAGCTTAGTCAGAAAACAGTGTCACTTCATCCCTGACATCTCTTAGGACAGAGGGGACAGAAAATGAAAGAAGTAGGATTTTAATAATAATAAAGGAAATAAAGGAAAGCTTGGCCCAGGAATGAACCCCATATCCCACTGGGGTCATTGGTAAGAGTCATTGGTCTGAAAATTAACCACCAGCATCTAATATTACTATTTAAATACATACTTAAAGTATTAGCACAATTTATTAAAACATAAAATCTTGTTTACTTGATCCTGCTTAAATTGATATACTAGTTAAAACTGTGAGATCATGTAACCAGGTGTCTAGAGCTTAGGGCCAAAAGCAAGGGGCAATCTTACCTCTTAGTCTCTCTAAATCACTGACTTATGAGTAGACCTTGGGCATACAACTAGATGTTCTTTGTCTCAGCTAGTCCACTGGAAAACTGGGTAAAATTCACAGGGACTTCATTTGCAACCGGACTGTGAACTGAGCTTTCTTGTCCAAATCATTTAGTAGATGGAGGAATGTGAAAGGGAACTGTACTCCCAGGTGAAATCATGTTTTGCTTCCAAAAGTGACTGAACTTCCACTTAATCTGTCCTACCTTTATGTCTTGCCAGGTATCGACCAAGGAGAATTATAGAACATAGTGTTACAAAGACAACTACAGCCACTATTCCTCCTATAAGAGCATGATCAGGTCCGGTCTGTCCAGCCAAAGCATTTGGATCTAGAGGGAGAAACAGAAAGCAAAAGTGGTCCTACACAGACAAAAATTGACAGGAAAATTCACAATACCAAGTTTTATACTGATCATCCTGAAAATAGGACATTTCCCTCTTTAATATTCAGCATAGTTATTCCCACTTTTACTATCAGTATCTTATCAATGACATACTGCTGCTTGTATTCCCAAATTGTTAAAGCCCTGAGGACATCACGTTTACAAAAAATATTACCTTTTTCTTCTTTGGCAGGAATTATTAAATAGGAAAGGTTTCTGGTTTTGTCCTCATCATTTTACAACTGAAAACCTGGCCATAGCTATTTATAGAAGGAAAAACAAGGAACTGAGAACTGGGGATCAGATAGCATCAGCAGAATAGTGTCTGCATAATACATAATTTATAGAACTGATTCTCAGTGGGGAACTCTTATATATTCTCTTCCTCTCTCTCCTATCCTATTGCACCAGAAATAAAAAGGCAGATAAAGTGCAGCCATACCAAGTTCCTCTGCACATGGCTGAGTCTGCATGAATTTGGTCAGATAAAGGTATCAGGCAACCTGAAAGATCATCATTTCAGTATCAGGAATCAGTTTGCGAATTTACTATGAATACTTGATTAACACTCAATGTGAGCAAGCTGTAATAGACATAACAATGTATTTGCAGATTCATTTTATTAACTGTTTGCAGAACCCTAAGGAATACTGCCAGATTCAAGCTTTCTGTGCTGGTCATTTGCCTGTTCTGTTGCCTGGTGCTTCACAACTGTTGAAAAGAGGTAATCATGGGAAATGGCACTGACTTAAGAGTCAGTAATTCTTTGCAGCTTTTGAACAACGAACCAGCAATCTGTGCCCATTGACTCTCCTGAAATATGCAAAAGAAAGTAAAATTTCAATCCAAGGATCATGGTAAGACTTTTATTTTAATGAAAATGCCTCTGCTAAGGATGTAACAGTAATGCTCTGAAGATGCTATTAGTATGTACTGTATGTTGCCACCAGTCTACTCTCACTGCTTCAAGGGCATTTCCCTTGTAGGAGCTGTTTATATTCTACAAAGAGTTTGCAAGCAACTTCTTTGTTTTGCAAAGGAAAAGGCAGGAAAAATATTTACACAGAAAAGAGGGCAAGTGTGCAAAGATGATCGAAGGTCTGCTAATGCCAAGGAGGCGTGATTTCATAATTACTTTCTGCTGATGAGGATCATTGCATAAAAGAAAGAGGTATAGATACATCTACATACACATAAGTGTACATAAGTACAACCTTATGTAGGTGAAATAAAAGAATCTTGTTTTCTCCTGCTTTTATAAACTGTCAGGCATACTGAAACTCCACTTTCAGGTTTGCTGGAGCATAGCGTGATACAGCTGCTATTATATATACACTTCTGCTCTTAAACAGTCACTGAGCCCATGAGGCATGACTTTGTCACTTATTGCTGGATTTCTGAGCTCCTGCATCTTTCTTTTCTGGCTGCTAAAGGGAATTTGGGGAAGCTGGCTACAGAATTTCTATGGATATGATGGCAAACAGTAAATATTGGTCACATAAAAGCTGAAAACAACTTGCAAATTCAGCTGTGCCTGCCTGCTCCTCCACCTCCATGAACCTTCTGTCGTGGTGCTACTGTTAATGGCATTGTGCTGAGTATGCAGTACCCATCAAGGGGACATCAGCTCTATTTTGGCAAACAGAAATGACCCTGAGTTCTGTACTCTGGCAGCCTCACAAGGAAAAGAAAGACAGCTGAAGTCTTGTGTCCTCAAAGTATGAGTTTGCAGCATGCAACCATCTTTTCCCATGCCTTGCAGCTCTGTTTCCTGAGGGGAGTAAGGAGGAGGTAACTAGCTGCCTGAGAAAATGAAAGGTGACAGCTTGCTGCAGGACTGTCAGCCTGCTTGAGCCATCTAGAAAATTCTTCTCTCTGTGTTGCCTGTAGCAATGTTACTTTAAACCTCCTCCCTGCAGCAAAAAAGTAGCACCCATTTGGGTACTTAGGAGCATCAATATCCCCAAGAGCTGCACAGTTACCTGCAGGAGATGCTCTTCCTTAACAGTGGACTAGGAGCAGCATGAATATGTTTTCCCATGGAAAGCTAACTCCTTCTAGTAAACTAGCAGTAACGTGAAAGAATGAAAGGAGATATTTTAACGGATAATATACTTCCCAATTCAGAGTATAATCCAGAGAAGGGTTAGCACAGCACTTTATCTAGAGGCATTTTTTGAAAAGCTGATTGCAGTGTACAGCCTTTGCTCAATACTCAGATTTACAACATATCTCCTCTGTGAGCTTTAATAAACATTACAGATAGAAATCGTCATGATATACTGAGATGAATATGCCTCTGAGTTTTCATCCTCAGGTGATTTCCTATAAATAGCTACTCACTCCCCCTCTGACATATCTGATGTGACTAGATGAAGTGACCTAAAGCCAGCATAAAGTTCCCACCTATTAGTGTGGAGCAATGAGATTTTAGTGCTACTATAGATTGGCATTTTTAACCTTAAAATATCAAATGCAGATTATATTGATGAGTATTGCCAGAAATGTTTACCTGCAAAAAAACTTGTGCATGTCTTATTACTATTACATTACTAAAGAACAATTTATTTGTTAAAGGGAAAAAAAAAAGAAAGAGATGAGAGAATGGAAGAAATGGAAGGGAGAGAAATAAAGAAAAATCCTAAAAAATTTACAACATTTTCTTGGAAAACCAGTATTCTTTCATCTCAATATGAAAATCTCAATATGAAAACGCATAGTTGACTTGACTGAGATTACTGCAGGAAAGGCGTAGATAAACCTTTCCTGAGCAAAGAGAGAACAAGAACATTTGTGAATGCTGAAATAGCATATTTTAGGGAATATATGCTCAGGTGGCCCCCTTCATTGCAGAACTTTATTTACATGTATTTTTGGCTCAGATGCTGAAGTATTAAAAAATCCCTCTGAGCATGAGATGTGCCCATGTTTGAAGCATCTGATAGGATAATTTGGTTAGACTATTCCTACTGTTTTGGAAACAAAGATCCTGAATTTCTGTGGAGCTTAAACAGGGCTCACAAAATGAAGATATATTAAGCAGAAGTATTATTCATAAATTACCATTCCTTAAGGCTGGGAAAAGAACAGGAATGTTCCATTTCTCAGAGAAATACTGAAACCACCAGCCTACAGTCACTGTTCCTGATTTCATGAATAATCAATTGCTAAGGCAAAGTAGAACCAATCCAACAAGAGATTCTGGGGCATGGCTCCATGTTACAATTTATGTGGTAGAAAACAATCTCTTCAAGTGACTCCTATTTCTTTCCCCACATTCAGGGACTTGTTATCACCTCCACTACAACTTGCCAATACTTCATATTTTTGAAGAGCAACTGGTTGAAGGACCTGGCTTAAAATCAGATCAGTAAAGCAGTATGCATTTCAGGATGGAGAAACTCAAAAAGCAAAAGCACAATTAAATAAATTGCTCTGTCACATTTGAAGTGTTGTTAAATTGTTGCAGATGAGGACAGGGTGAAATGAGTCAATGAACATTTCTGGAGAGAATCTAGCAAGAGCCACAAATCATGAGACATCTAAATCTGCACTACTTTTAAGTGTCTTAGCCAGAGGAAAGCAAGCTGCAAAAACTATGGGAAGCAAGTAGTTCTGGGTTTTGTGATTTCCATCGGTGACTACAAGTTAAATTAGAAATATTACCCATTGACAATTCTCTGCATTTCAGATGAACTTCCTAAGGAACGACAGTTTGCGCAATCATGGTCTTTCATTCTGTCCAAATTACTTAAGAATCATGGATCCATTACAATGAGTTTTAAAAGATAGTAAAGATCTCAAGACTCTTGTTTCTTATAACTAACCTGAGGGGACAGGTTGCTGCAGGAGCTCAGACTTTATTAGATAACAGAGAACCTATAGCAAGGATGCCTTTAGAAAAACCCTGACAGAGACAAAAGCTTCAGTCAAAATCTGTAGCCAAGAATCAATTTTTTATTAGAGGTTTGTCTCCACTGTGAGTACTTCGGTGTCCAACATGGCACAGATCCTGTTTGAAGCTTTTCACATAGTTAGGCGGCATTTATAATGTCTGAATCCTTCTTACGTCACTGTTTCCCCCTTCCCCCCATGCCCACTCTTCCTGCTTCTCTTCCTCCCTGTCTAATAACAGATCAGCTCACACTGCAACATTTGTATAATTCAATTAAAAAGGCAGTCAACTATAAAGCAAAATCTCACTGGAAATCAAAGATTTCTTTCTGCAGCTTATGGAAAAAAAACTTGCTTTTATTTAAAATGTATTTAGGTTCATATCATTTACCATATTTAGCCATAGGGTCCATATAATTTTTAACTGTCTCACAAATGTAAAATTTGGTAAACCCAAAAACAACCCAAGACCACAAACCTCAATTATTTATCTGACATCTGTAGGAAAAAAAGAGACTACAATATAGATAGCAAGTAGGACTGAAGTGATAGTTGACGAGGTATTTGCTTTAGGAAAAGTGGCAGGAGTGTTGTCTGTGATAAATGCTGGTAAGTAGAATTTACCCATTTTAGCATCTTAATTTGGGCTTCCCACAGTTCAATTTCCCTCTCCTAGCCTGGAGTGCTGAAACAGGCACTTTTAATCTCACTTTGTAATATACTGTTAACCACTAAAATACATGTACGTAAAACTTGTGAAAGTATTGTTAAAGGGACAAGAAACTTTCTGCACCTTCATTTAAATTGCAAAGAATAGCTGCCCAAGGGGTCTGGTTGTAAAATTCATTGAAAATGTGTTTTGTTATTAACCAATTCTTAAGTTATAAATATGAGACAAGCTTCTTTTTCCTTCAATGCCTGAAGCAAAGAAGAACAAAACAGTGTACTAATATACAGCATATATAAGCTGCTATTTTAATAGTAGAACATTATCAACCAAAGAGAAGACAGGCAAGAAAAAAGTTTACTTGTAAACCTTCAAAGGAATTGATAGTATTTTCTTCTGGTGTTACTGCAGTAGCACATTTGGCCCACTTTGCCTCTAAGTGCTTTTTTTCACAGTACTGAATTATGTATCCATGCCTATTAAGAGTCCACATCCCAGAAGGATAAAACTCCCACGCTAATGTTTCAGCAGCTGAACCTACAGCTCCATCTGAAGAGTTCATATTGTTCTCATGAATCTAGGACTTCTTTTAGTGGAGGAAAATAAACTCAAATGTTTTTGTAAGGTGGCCCATGTAAAAAGTAAAGAAAAGCATTATCCATACCTGTTTGTTTTGTAAATGTATTTTTTTCAATTCTAATAAGAGAGCTGTACACCTACAACATTAAGATAAAAAGTTTAACAATATTTTTCTGAGTCCTTAGAGCCTCGTTCCAGATTTTGTGCCGTGTGTCATTGACACAGTTTTTCTTCTTCTTTTTTTTTTTTTTTTTTGTTAATGCTGCTTTAAAAGCTCCGTTTTCCTGAATAGAGCAATTCCTCTAATCAGAACACATAAAAAGATTTCCTTATTGACAACATTATATTTTTGTCTATCAATAAACTCATTAACTGCTTCAGACTTTGTCTTAGGAAAGAACTAAAAATCAAAAAACTTGTGTCTTCATTCTGTTTTCTGAGGAGGATCCTTAAGTGAATTCAGGGTTTGAAAAAAATAACTGCAGCCTGATCAACTATAACTTCTGGCTACTGAAACAGGAGACTGTAGGGAAAGAGACAGCTGGCACAGATGACTTTAGAATTTCCCTTTTGTCGTGGTTTATCCCCAGCCAGCAACTAAGCACCATGCAGTCGCTTGCTCATTCTGTTCTAGTTCCCTTGATGTGATGGGGAGGAGAATGGTAAAAAAAATTCAGACTTGTGGGTTGAGATAAGAACAATGTAATAACTAAAGTAAAATATAATACAATAACAATACTAATGAAATAAAAATAGTAATAAAAAATAATATATCAAATAGGGAAACAAACAAAACCCACAAAAAAACCAAGTGCCCAGTGCAGTTGCTCCCCACCTGCTAAGCGATGCCCCAGCAGTGATCTCTCCCTCCTGCCAACTGCGTCCGGTTTCATTACTGGGCATAACCTCCTAGGGGATTGAATAGCCCTGAGGCTGGTTTGGGTCAGCTGTCCTGGCCATGCTCTCTCTCAGCTTCTTGGGCACATACTGATTGGTAGGGCATGGGAAACTGAGAAGTCTTGGCTTGAGCACTACTTAGCAACAACTAANATTCTGTTCTAGTTCCCTTGATGTGATGGGGAGGAGAATGGTAAAAAAAATTCAGACTTGTGGGTTGAGATAAGAACAATGTAATAACTAAAGTAAAATATAATACAATAACAATACTAATGAAATAAAAATAGTAATAAAAAATAATATATCAAATAGGGAAACAAACAAAACCCACAAAAAAACCAAGTGCCCAGTGCAGTTGCTCCCCACCTGCTAAGCGATGCCCCAGCAGTGATCTCTCCCTCCTGCCAACTGCGTCCGGTTTCATTACTGGGCATAACCTCCTAGGGGATTGAATAGCCCTGAGGCTGGTTTGGGTCAGCTGTCCTGGCCATGCTCTCTCTCAGCTTCTTGGGCACATACTGATTGGTAGGGCATGGGAAACTGAGAAGTCTTGGCTTGAGCACTACTTAGCAACAACTAAAACATCACTGTGTTATCAACACTGTTCTCTCACTAAATCCAAGACACAGCACTGCATTAGTTACTAGGAAGAAAATTAACTCTGTCTTAGCCAAAATCAGGACACCTGTTCTCTCCCTGAGTGAGTTAACTGTGGGCTGCAGCAACAGGCAGGTGATGCTTTAACTCTGCTTCCAGCAATTTATTTTTTGTCTTCGTGTTAGTTCCAGAATGCTCAGTGCCTCCATTGCAGAAAACAAAAGAAAGCAGATTGAAGTTCAGATCATCAGCCTATTATGTACTTAAGAAAAAAAGGAGGAACCAATCCCTACCTAGAAAATCAAGATGCATGACATCCTACCTTGTAAGAAAAAACACATTTCGTAATTGTCATCTTTCTTCTGATGAATTTTCATCAATAAATAAAATATAGGAGGATCCTTGCTCTTCTTTGTTTTATTCTCAATAAAAGGACAGACATCAGCTGGAGTAGGGGGTGTGTGTATGTACAACTCCTTTTCCTGTCATCAGAAGTTAATTATCTATACAAATAATGAACCATTCTCTAATTAACAGAGACTGGAGATGCCAATGTATTCTTTCACTCTGTTACTTGTAGTACCTTATAGTTGTGGCTTTTGGTCACTTCCTAGAATTCAGTTTACAAGAGAGAATACGAACATGATTGTGTGGTGAGAGAGCATGGACCACTTGCTTAGCAGTTTTCTGTGTGTAGGCATCTATTACTGCCTGCCTTTGCTGGACTGAGGCCAGGCAGTCAATAGGTCTCTTACAGTCTTATCTTTCACATACCACAGAAAAGTGACATGTTATCACCACGACTACACATCATGAGCTATGGTGAGATTGCTAAGAGAGTAATTGCTCAAAGCATTTAAGAAAGTTATTCTGCTAACCTTAAGGAAGTCCCAATAGCATAAGCCTACTGGCAAGTAGTAAAAATGTTTCTACTGTGACTTTTTTGACACTTTGTTTTTATGTGATCTGTTATACAGCCTCCCTCATAGATTGCTTCTCAGAGCTAATCAGTACCATTCCAGAGCTCAAATAATAACTGCAATCTCAACTAAGCAGTGCAAAAAAGACGTGCTTTCAGCTGAGAAATGGTATTAAATAAATGGAGAGGTTCAGTGAAGTGAAGAGATAGATATCAGGTTGTTTCCCATGCCGGTAATGCAGAGCCACAGACATCAAGTTAGCTGAAAACATGTGTGGTTGTATAAGGATCAGATTCACAGTTGTAGAAGGTACATTGTACTGAATATGTTCATAAGAGTTTTAAAAACAAGAGGGGTAGCTTTAATTTAATTGAAGAACAGCTCTAATTAAAACTTACTCTGTGGTGGAAGAAAATCTATTGTTCAAATGAATTCTTTATGCTTGTCATACTATTTTTTTCTTACCAAATCAGATTAGAATAATTATAATCCTATAATGACATTCAAACACCCCAGTAAACCATCCACTTACAGCCAGAATCTGACACCTTATTCATGCTGAATAGCAATTTAATCTGTCGTGAGACTACTCAGTATGAGTAATTGTTACAGAATTTCCTCTTTGGCAGTTAATAGCATATTTTATCTGTCAATATATTTCTAGAAGATTAGCCAGGCATACTTGTGGTAAGGGTAACTGATCCAAAAGAGGCTGTTGACTGACCCAGCTCATCTCAGAAACAGAGATGTGAGAGACATTAGCAGAGCCTGTCTGTTGTAGTGCACAGAGTAACAGAAGAGTAAATTATTGATAGGAAAATGAGCACTCCTGTTAATCTGTGAGGCCTCTTTACAGACATTTTAATTAGCACATAAATTCTTATGTAAGTTCTTTGGGACAATAGCAACATCCCCTACTGAAGTTTCTGTCCGAACACTAAAACTACCTTCAATTTGTTGGAATTTTTAACTGTGGTTTAACTGAATGCTATCCATTCTTTATGTCAACTCTGCACTAATGGAAACAACAATATTTTCCCCATTTAATAGTGACATGCTTGATGGAATTCAGTATCTTAACCAAATTCTCCCCTGGGAACATTAAGATTTTGTTGTTTTCAAATGCCTTTAAAGTTAAATACCATCCAGCTATTAGTAAAAGACTGTTTGTTCTTAATGCCATTGATTGGTAATGGATTTGCTAAGAATAAGCTTGATCTTTGCTTTGCTAAAGGCTTTATGTATTCATAAAAAAAATAAAGCTACATAGTTTTTGGTTGATAGGCCTATTTTTTTTAAACTCAGCAGCACACATTCATTTGCAGCAGCACTCATGATCTCTGTTATCAGCACCATGAGCTGCAATGCATCCAGATTCTACTGAGGGGGTCACATCCACACCAGTTTGCAACTGACAGATTCATTTCCTACCTTCTCTTGAGACAGCAACGTGGACTGAAAAAATCAGAGGTCCACTGTAATTTCTATGTATATTTCAGATTAAATAAATGTGATAAAGGCCTCCATCTGGCTGTTGATCAAACGTGCAGAGGCAGGCTGATTTCAGTGACACATAACAATATGTCTCTTGTAACAGTCCCTAATGGCATCCCATAAATTACTTACATTTGGGATTACTTGACTACTGCAGATAGAATTACTCACTGTTTAAGTGCAGCCTACTGGGAGTATGGGAAACTGGTCTAAACTTAAAGTTGTTAAGCAAGGCATTAAGAAATAATGGGGCCATGTTTATTTTTCCAAATGGCAATTGCGCTCACACTATTTGATGTCTGTGGAGTTGCTCTCACATTCTCATTCCTCTCTTCAGCTGCATTATGCACCTGCACAGTACCTTTTCTTCCCTTCTCAACTAAGTTAATCACAGCCCACGCTGTGATTAACCTGGCTCAGTGAAAACCTGGCCCAGGAAAAACCACTACAAGGTGTTAACACCATCACTAATTGGCTTGGTCTTAGTCAGTGGCAGGTCCACCTTGGAGACCACTGACACTGGCTCTATTGGACATAGGGAAAGCTTCAGGAAGCTCCTCACAGAGCCCACTTTCAAAACTTTTCTACATAAACCCAGTAAAGATGGTAAATCCAATTTAATAGTAGGCTGAGCCTGTTCCTGATGATGGAAAGCTGTAAGAAGTCTGATGCCAGAGAAGTAAGCATAGGTGGTGTTCTGGAACAGCTTTTGAAGAGAACTTTAAAACCCAGGAGTCTTGCAAAATATGTCAGTAGTTGCAAATTACACTCTTGTCTGCTAAAAAAAAAAATGCAGGCCTCTCACTGAACAGAAATTCAGAGATTCAAAACCTTTCATTAAAGAAAAATCCCAACCAGTGACCTGAAACAGAAATAATAGAAATTTCAAGGGAGAAATACAAAAGGATGCTGTCATTTCTTCATTTACTTTACACTTCTCCTTGCAGTGGTGGTTGCAATATAAGGAAATTTATCATGTTACTGAAGGTCTTTTAAAAACTTATGCTAAGAAAGAAAGGCTGAGGAAAAATATTTGGGGAGTAGTCACAGAGTAAATAACTGTGATTAGAAGGGCTGTTCTTTCTTATAATTTACAGCTATTTGGAGTTTACCATTCACAGAACAACAATTAATTAATTCAAAATTGAAAATATCAGTGCTTATTTTTTTCAACAGGCAAATCTCCTCCTCTAGACAAACTATGGATATTTCTGGTCTACTGTATCACATTTGTATTTGTTAAACTTTCATTCTATCCAGAAATTGTACTGGGACACTCTGTGTAAATTATGGTGTTTCATAGCAAGGAGAGTTTTGGCCCTTTACATTCTTGTTGTAAAGCCCAGCAGGAAAGACTTGTTGCTCTACAACTTTTAAAAAGGACAGCGTCTTTGTACCACAGTGGTTAAAATTGGTTTCCTTCTAGCTACATGTGTGGAAAAAGTTCTTGAAAGTATTCATGAGCCTAGGAAACATGGCTTTTTTTTTCCTCTAGAAATATTCTGCTCATTAAGTTACTTGCCCAACAAGTTACTTTCCTAACAAGTTAGTTCCCCTTTCTTTCTCTACAGTTCTTACTCTATTTTAACTGCATGAGCTTTTCCATATAATCCGTTCACCTTAAATTGTTTCATTATGCTACATCCACATTTCTTAACTGAAGTGGTTCATTAAATGACATTTCCTCTTAAAAGACCTCTAAAACCTTTGTTCTCTCTTTAGGAAAGCATGAATACAAAATGTGAAAGTAAAAACCCCGATGTTCCAAACAAAGATGGAATTAACATAACCCTTCCAAATGCTACTTCTGAGCAACTTTTCTTTATCTCTTTCCTTCTTCCCTTCATTCCTAGTAAGTCTGATCCTTTTACATTATAGCCACATAAAAGAGATGATGTTCCTCTCTGAAGTATTCTGTGTGCTTAAACTGATTAAATTATGCACTCCAAAAATGTGACTCTGATCACTATGATGTTCTGTTTGATACAGAAGCTTTTGCTAGTTGGCAAAATTTTGGTTATGACTATCTCACATCTATAACAATACAATTCTCAACATGAAGCAAGTAGATACTACAGTCAGTTGAAAAACTGAGATTCTCCCTGAAAGTCTGAGCATGTGAAGCCAAATGTGGATATTTCAAGCTTTCTGGTGTCACAGCCCTTAATTAAGTAAAACAAGTAAGTATGCATCCAATGGGACTTAAAACAAGATTAAGTGCTTTTGTTGAGTTAGAACTGCAGTGTTCAATCCTAGATTTGGTTTACAAGATGCTGGCTACCAAAGGAGACACAGATAAACTAAAGAAGGAGCTAGGATTCCTTTAGCTATCAGAAGTAGTGGTTTTAGCATTCCTTGCCCTCTGGAAAGCTTTAACAAGCTGCTCCTCCTTCTGTGGAGGTGAGATTCATGAATACAGAGCCCACTGCGACAGCCTCTCTCTGACACCAGCATGTCTGGGTCTGGCACTAGAAGCAGCAGTAAGTCCGCACCACTGGGCAGTGCATAATCAGAGAGATCCCCCTTCACAGGTAGAAGCCTCTCATCAAAGCGCTGCTCTTGTCACCTGTGCCAAGGAGGCAGCATGTGGCCTGTTCCTCCAAAATCTATTTCAGTACTTAAAGTGGAAAAGGTTTTTTATACCTTGTTGTCCAGTAAAATCATAAAAATCTGCACTTGCAGACCTAGCGATGACAGTCTGCTCATCATAGCAACACGTAAGGCCTAGATGTTGGTGAGGTGTCCCTTTGGGGTACCATGCTGGTGACACCCCACAAGCACTGAAAATTGGGTTTCAATCCTTACCATGCAACAAATTCCTGGGTGTGTGCTTTGGCAAAGTGTTTTCTTTATCTGTGCCTCTGTTCCCCTAAAATAAATTAGGACTCAGGAACAATTAATGACTTTGACTCATACAACAGCTCATGGAACAATGATTTTGAGATATCGCTGTAGCAATGGTAAGGCAGATACTCCGTCTGCCTTACAAACTGTATTCTAAATAACAGTGCTTAAAAACATTTGAAATTGACTTTTGTGGCTTTAATTTTTAGTAAGATTTTATTGGACATTTTTTGTTCTTTGGATAAAAGGAAACTGAGCATGTATTATTACATGTTTGCACAATGAAGAAATTAATAGCTGGATGCCTTTATTTCAGAGAGGTGAGACTGAACAAGACAGACCTAAACAACTACATTACTAAAAGTAATTCACACAAGGTAACTGATAAAGATAAAAATAAACAGAAATATTGGAATAACCAGAAATAGGATGAATGTAATTCCAGATTATGGAAAAAACAGTGAAAGCATTAGGGATGTGTTAAAAAATGGTAAACAGGTTGAAATGAACCCTTAGGTCCATAAATAACCTTGAATTTAACAGAAAAAATATTTGAGTAATAAAGTCGTTGGAGGTATATATCAACTGATACAAGAATGTAGCAGAGGAGTGATTTTAAAAAAAATGAACAGCTATAGCCTCTTGGCTTCATTTTTCTTTTTCATCCCAGTAATGTCTGCTTCTTCATAAGTGCTAATAATTTATGCATCAGGAAATTATTATTAAATCTTCTTTATATTTACAGTAACTTCCTAAAATCTCAGGGGAGCATTTAAAGGTTAGTTCCTTTATCTGTGTGTTAATCAAATGCAACAATACAGTTTGGAACTTTGAAATTACACAAAGGAAATGAACCAGTATCTAGTTGTAATGGTTTCAGTGAATTATGAGATAATCCTACCATTTTTGTGACAACTGAAGACCAAAGTATCCACAACTATCACAATAAAAGACCCAGAGAAAGTTACTGTTTTAAAATAATATTTGTACAAGTACAGTGATTTCTCTTAATAATTTCAATAATTGTTCAAGTATGTGAACACATTCAAGGGAAATTTGTGTCTTTCATTGCTGTCATAGGGTATAAGAGGTTAAATTGTCATGGTACAATAAACTGGTATTGTTCCAAAAGTCACCATGGCTCTGCAAATATAAACCATAATGTAATGTATTTCACATATGTTAGTTATGACAATCCTGGTAAATGATACGCAAACATAAAAGGGAGCAGCAAATTCATACCCTGCAGAGATAAGCTAGTGTTTGTCTACACTCACAAGCAGTAAGGGTCAACAAGGTGGTTGGGGGCTGGAGAACATAATGTATGAGAAGATGTTGAGAGAATTACAATTTTTCAGTCTTCAGAAGAGAGAGCTAAGGGAGGAAACATTACTGCTATCTTCAGTTACTACATGGGAAAGTGAAGAGATGCTCAGGCCAGACTTTTATTAGAGATGCACAGAAATGAGATCCAGGGGTCACACGCTAGAACATCAGAAATTCAGATGAGATATTAAGAAATTCTTTTTCACCAGAAGAATGGTAAAACACTGGAACAAGTTACCTAGAGATATTGTGGGTTCTCCATTTTTGGACACAAAGATGCAAAACTCACTTGAATGAGGTCCAGAACAACCTGATACATATCTCTAAGCCAAGCTTGGACCAGATAATTTACAGAGATGCCTGAAAACTTGCACTGTTCTGCAATTCTAGGAAATGGGTCACGAGCCACCAAAGCAAAGGATGCATAGAAAAAATAACTAATCAGGTTTTCCAGATTTCTGCATCCTAAAATGAAGAAATTTTAAAAACAACATCCAGCAGTGGATGTTAAGATCCTGTCATTGCTTTAAGATGTACTGTTATTTCTGTGTTGTCTTACATTGTCACCATCAGCCATACACATACTGTCAAAAATCCAATAAGCTCTCCAATTACTTTACTCTTAACTTCTAGTAATGAACACACTTGAATAAAGGAGCAAGATCTCACATAAAACCTTAGAAATCATAAAGCAGAAAGCAGCTATATGTTGGCAGAAGAAAACTCTATGTGATATATTTGGCCTTGTCTTCCTCTAAGAATTTTTTTCCAGAGATATATTTTTTCTTTATCTCAAAACCATGGTCACAGCAGCCATGCAAAAACCAAAACAAAACAGAACAAAACACCATACTAGATTATTTCAGATAATGTTTTACAATACATTATACATAATAAGAATGTCAAAGACCAGCAAATAGTTCCAATGGACTTTCTATCGAGTTATGTTTACAATTACTGAGAGGTTAGATTTGCAAAGAAATGAGATGAAATTTCAGCATTCTGTGCCAATTGCAGTATTTTTCTAGTGTTTTTCTCAGGTATAGCTAGGTTTATTTATAGCGAGGTCAACTCATTTGAAATCTCTTGTATCTCTTCACTCACTCAAGAACTTGTCATGGATGTAAAACTATGGATGGTGTTGCTTCTCTGCAATAGCAGGGAGTAAGAACCAGTACCACAGAAATTGCTTCTCTGCCTGTCAGACTTTCATAGATAAAAATATACTGCAGCTTATCTCCATGTAATTGCAGTGAGCACGCATCTTTCAAAGTACACCGTAGGCCCCAAATGTGGCAGGGGCTCTGATGAGACTACCACATGGAAGCCCTCATATAACAATCTGAAAACCAAATATATGGTCCAAATCTTCTCCACAAACCTGGGGAGATAAAATCCTGAAGCAAAAATTCTGATCTGAAATTTCCCTCCACTCCCAAATTCTGTGTGAGAACATTCTGGAGTGCATCAGATATCTCTCTTTTCTTCCTGTTGCCCTCAGTCGCTTCCTCTTTAGTAGTTTCACTTGAAAGAGGGGAAAATTTCTCAGATAAAAAATACTAAGGGCATAGTATTCCAACTATATTTAGGAGCGTGTTTGCACAGTTTTCTAGGTCTGTTGCCTTCCACGGGTCTAGCACTATCCTTCTTCTCTGTTATTTTTTCATGAAAGACACTCATATAGCTTCAGCAAAACTCACTTGAAGTTATTTCCTCAGTGCCACAAGCATCTGCAAAAATCCTGTAATTGCCTTGCTATCATGTTGTTGTTACTTCCTGCTATTGCTTTGGCAATTAACAAGTTTTCCTTAAGAAGATTACATGAGATCTCCTGCATTTTTTCTATGCAATGTTACTGTGTACTCAGGATGAGAACCAAATGTACATTTAAATATCTTTAATACACCTTAGGTCAAATTTAAGCAACAAACTCAGGAAGTGTATTCACAAAAGCAAAGCTTATGCCATTTAAGGGACAGCAAGACGAATGTGTCCCTGACTAACACATCCTTGGATAACTAATATGCTGTACAATTCATGCTTAGAGGCAGCATTGTTTTGTCTGCACTGATCATCTGTATACTTGCCGGCTCCATAAAGTGTTTTTAACTTCATAAAGTAGGTGACTAGCTCTAAGTTGCCTGAGGGACTGATTGATTTGTTGTACCTCAAGAATGTTAAATACACACATGAAAACACTGAATTCAAATCAAATTGTACAAGTCATGGACAATTTTTCTGAAGATGCAACATGAAGAGAAACAGAAACATCTGTCTCACTAGTGATGTGGAGATTAATATGGAATATTAAAATAATACAATTCTGTCATGCATGGAAGAGGGTGAAACCCCCTAAAAAACATAAAAACATCACCATAACAGTTAGATGCCATGGCCATGACCACCTTCGCACTATGAGAGAGAAATTAAGTCCCTAGAAGCCAATACTCACGTTATCCAGAGGTATGGTTTTGTGACCCTAATTTAAGAACATCACTTTTGAATAGAACCAGCTTGGAGCATAGGTAGAGTGAACATGTGAGTTACTGTACCCAAAGAACAGCTTGAAAGGCCTAATTCACTACTGACTTCCTCTTCTATAGCCTATTGTCTAACATCATGCACATAGCATTGCATTGCCTCTTCTTTGCCCAGGTTCTCTGCTGGCCAAGTGTCAATTGATTAGGCAAATTTCTCCTAGGCAAATAATTCAGAAGATGGGTGCAGTAACATATATTGTCTCATCTCTCTTTCATACATGAGCAAGCGTATGCTGACCAGCAATGGTATGATATGGCCTTCAGTATGAACAAAATGTCCTAACATTCCTAATGAGATATAAACTTCTTTCAGCTAGGTAGTTCCTGAACAACAATTCATCTATGAATGACCTGGAATGCTCCATTTTAATATACCGTATATGAAAGATATGGTGTCATTAACATGTTCTGCTACTTTCTGTAATGATTAGTTTGATTCCTGACTTTGTGTTCAACAGAATACAGACATTCAGCTAAAATATCTCCCTCTGTCTCTCCATCTTGCATCTCTTCAGAGGTGAGTACTTCTGAAACAGTAGTTGATAAGATCATAATGGTTTTTAGCACATTTACATTTAGCTGATAAGGTACATTACTCACGTTCATGACGCGTCAGTTTAAACAATTCCATTTTAGCATCTTATGACAGGAATTTATAGTTCATTGATTAATTTATAATAGTGTTAACATTTTTATTGGAACATAGAGGAAAATAGGGTATGTGAAGTCTTCTTGAAAACTTTTCTTCTAAGCACTGCTTTTTTTTTAAAGAATTAATTTTCTAGCTATTAAAATCTGTAGAAGCTAAGAAGCACAGTTAAATGTGTATTACATTGTCTAGCATTGCTTAAAATTGTTCTTTGAAGCATTTGCTTTTCAAGCTTTATTTACGTGCCTGCTGATAGTCAGAGAAATTACTGCAAGACTTTTTGCCAGATGAGATGTCAGTCATTTCACAGAACAGAGGCAGAAAAAAGAAGCTGACTTGCCTTTTGCTGAAATATGTTGGAAACAAAACTTGCCCAAACAAAACAAATGCTTTGGTTTTCCATTACTTTCATGAAGAACAACATCAGTCAACCCTATAAATAAATACTATTGTGACTGAGCCCCTGATCACAGGCTTAACCATGAACAGTTTAACATTGTGTATGCTTCACGCTTGCTTTACTTCAGTATCTAAGGATGCAGTCTTTCTCCCATCTGACTCAATGTGCATTTCAATCTTAAATATTTGAAACAACTTAAAACTACTACTAAGGGCTGTTGACTGACAGAAATGTTTCTCACCCGATACAGACTACTTCTGGGACCTTCTTTGCGTGTAGTATGTCTTTCTAATACAAAGAATAGAGAAATCATTCTGGAAAGCATTGAACAGGTATTTATCTCATGCAGGTGATTATGTAGTGAATTGGTATGTATCTAAACACAATATCATTAAAGACTCCTTGAACCAGATCTATAATGTTTAATGGAAGTCGGTCACATTATCTCTGAGTAGAAAACAAATTGAAAGAACTATATACAGCCTGATTGGAGGGAACAACCCTAGTGCTGGTATTAGCATAATGCTTTTTTTATAGACTGATGATTTTTCAGAGACCAGACAAGCTTTATGACCAGCTATTACAGAAATATTTGTTTAAAATGTGGACATGTGAAGGAAAATATTTTAAAATTATTTTATTTACTGAATAGACACATAGAGAAGCAAATACTGAGGGAAGTGCTAGATGAAGTCTCTCCTTTTCACAGAATCTTAAGGGTTGGAAGGGACCTTGAAAGATCATCTAGTCCAATCCCCCTGCCAGAGTAGGTGACAGAGGAACTTGTCCAGGTGGGTTTTGAACGTCTCCAGAGAAGAAGACTCAACAATACATCTGGGAAGCACTGTTCCAGTGCTCCAACACTCTCACAGTGAAGAAATTTCTTTGGAACCTCTTAAGTTCAAGCTTATACCCATTGCTCCTTTTCCTATCATTGTCCATCATTGAGAAAAGCCTGGCTCCATCCTCCTGACACCTGCCCTTTACATATTTGTAAAAATTAATGAGATCATCTTTCAGTCTCCTCTTCTCCAAGCTAAACAGTCTCAGCTCCCTCACCCTTTCACCATAAGGGAGATGCTCCACTCCTTTCATCAACTTTGTGGCCCTCTGCTGAACTCTCTCCAGCACCTCCTTGCCCTTCTTGAACTGAGGGGCCCAGAACTGGACACAATATTCCAGACGCAGTCTCATCAGGGCAGAGTAGAAGGGGAAGAGAACCTCTCTCCACCTACTAACTACACTCCTTCTAATGCACCCCAGGATGCCGTTGGCCTTCTTGGCCACAAGGGCACATTGCTGGCTCATGCTCAGCCTGCTGTCTACCAAGACCCCCAGGTCCCCTTTCCCTATACTGCTCTCTAAGAGTTCCTTCCCCAACCTGTACTGGTACATGGGGTTCTTCTTTCCCAGATGCAAGACTCTACACTTGCCCTTGTTGAATTTCATTAGATTTTTCTCTACGCAACTCTCCAGCTTGTCCAGGTCTCGTTGAATGGCAGCACAGCCTTCTGGTGTGTCAGCCACTTCCCTCAATTTAGTATCATCAGCAAAATCAGCCCTCTGTTCCCTCATCAAGGTCACTAATTAATATATTGAACAGTATCGGCCTCATCACCAGCCCCTGAGGGAGTTCGCTAGACACAGACCTGCAACTAGATCCTGCTCCACTGATCAACACTCTCTGCCTTCTTTCCTTCAATCAATTCACAATCCACCTCACTACCTGATCATCCAGTCCATACTTTCTCAGTTTTGCTGCCAGGATGCTGTGGGAGATTGTGTCAAATACTTTAGTGAAGTTGAGATAAAGCATGTCCACTGAACTACCATCATCTATCCACCTGGTTACTTACATCTTCATGAAAGGCTATCAGGTTGGTAATACCTTACTTCCCCTTGGTAAAGCCATGTTGACTGCTCTCAGTGAACCTCTTGTCCTTTAAATGCCTGGAAACAGCACCCAGGATAAGTTGTTCCATCACCTTTACAGTGATGGAGGTGAAGCTGACTGGTCTGTAGTTACCTGGGTCCTCCTTCTTACCCTTTTTGAAGACTGGAGTGACATCTGCTTTACTCCAGTCCTCAGGCATTTCTCCTGTTCTCCACGACTTACTGAAGATGATGGAGAGTGGTTTAGCAATGACTTCCACCAGCTCCCTCAGCACCCGTGGGTGCATCCCATCAGGGCCCATGGATTTATGCGCATTCAGACATCTCAACTGATTCTTAACCCTGTTCTCATCAACTCAACAAAACTCCTCCTTTAACCTGTCTTTCTCTGCAGTCTGGGGCTCCTGCGAACAGTCTCCAGCAGTATAGACAGAGGCAAAGAAGGCATTCAGTAACTCTGCCTTCTCTGTATCCCCTGTTGCCAGGCCACGTGCCTCATTCCACAGTGGGCCTACATTGCTTCTAGCATTAGTTTTACCTGCAATGTGTTTCAAGAAGCCCTTCTTGTTGACCTTGACCTCCTTTGCAAGGTATAACTTCAACAAGGCTTTAGCTTTCCTTGCTGCCTCCCTACATCCTCTGACAACAGCGTTATGTTCATCCTGATTGGCCATCCCTTCATTCCATGATCCATAAATTCACTCCTTCCACTTGAGTTTGGTCAATAACTCTCTGTTTGACCATGCAGGTCTCCTGGTTCCCTTGCTTGATTTCTTTACCCATCCTTCTGGGATGCTCTAATCTTGAGCCTGGAAAAAGTGATCTTTGAACAGAGACCAACTATCATGGCACCTTTCTCCTCCAATACCGTGTCCCACGAGATATCCCCTAGTAATTGCTCAAAAAGGCCAAAGTTTGCCCTACTAAAGTCCAGGGTCCTGCTTGTGATCCTTTTAACTCCTAGTTCTCAGAATCTAATTTCAAATTACTCTACCTCCTCATATGCCAATAACCATTTTGATAGGATTACTTGAGGAGTAAAATACCATACAATGTAAGAACTTCAGAGTACTGTCCTTTAAAGAAGCAACAATGTGTATGGGATCCATGATACTTGGATTCCATGTGTTGTGGGGGGGTGCTTAAAGAGAACAAAATGAATATCGTGAAACACTTTAACATAACACTTTGAAATATCTATTATGTGCCTATTGTGGAAACATGAAAAAAAGTGTCTGTGAATGCTTTTCATAGCTGACAACAGCATTTTCGTATCAGATCTTCCTTTTTCAGTTAAAATCTGTGTGAAACAAGTAGCTGTGCATCAAAATGAAAATATTCTTCCAAAGAACTACAAGAAAGATCTAGGACATAAAAGGACTGATAATTATAACAGCACAAACATAATGAGCTCTGAGTATAATTGATGGTGAGTTGAACTGTTCTTTCGAATAATAAAAAAAACCAAACTCCTTAAACATGTTTAGGGAGAGTTATTCTAGTGCTAACATTTTAATAGTGTATTTACACCTAAATTGTACAGGAACTTTTTATTCTCAGAACACTCTGAAAACTAGATGACTCATTTCAATAGGTTACATCTCGTGAATATTTTAAACAAATTTGAAAATTAATTATGACAAAAGAGATGTTACACTCATTTCAGAAATTTCAGAAAAATTAAAGCCACGCCTTTCTTTACAGAATTATGTGCTTATCAACATCTTTGAAAACAGAACATAAACAAAATATTTTAAGAGATTTTAAAGAAACAGAAGAGGCTGGGAAAAACTGGGAAAGAGAGAAAAGAATTTGCCCTATGACCACAAACTTTTTTCCTTCAATTTTTTCCTGTTTAATTCACTTTTGTTCATAAACAATGCTGCATTATAGAGATACAGTCATGCTCTATATGGCTTTGTGTTACTTTATATCTCACTGAATATTCTAAAATTCATCTGAAAGAGTAACCGTGCCTGTGGATGAAACGAACCAGGACCAAGAAAAAGTACTGGATATATTTGTTCTTTCTGTGTGGTAGGGATGAAGAAGGGAATGGAAGATTTTCAGAGGCCTATTAAAAAAAAGAATTAATTTAAATGGGTATGCTCTTATAGTAGTTATTGCTATTATTATTAGTAGTAAGAATACTAGTTTTATTTTACAAATATAGTTCTCTATCATTCTGGAAAATTACAACTAGGGTTATAAACTGGTCTTTCCTTGCTTCCTCCAAATGCTGTCTCTGTATACACCATTTAAATAAACTTTATGGAATTCTTTAAATAGCAATAGGAAATAAGACACATCTTTCCCTGTATTGCACTATTGCCCATTTCCATTCTTACGGTATTGAAAAACAGAAGCACACCAACAGAGAAATAAAATACATGCTTGTATATCCTTGTGTATCTTTGACTTACTCTGCGAACACCACTAAAGGGGAGACTGAGCTTTAGGAAATGCGCTTGTTTCCTTGGTGTGTGAAATGCATCCTGCTGGTGCACAAATCTGCTGAGTCCCTTCCCCACACTTTGAGAGCTGTCTCCTCCTAGCAGGGAACCAGCTCTGAACTTTGCCCTGTTCATCAGCCAAAACAGCAATGACAGAAGCGAGCTCATGGTGGGTTCTGCTTCCTATTTTGTGTGTATTCCCAAGTATTTAATGTTATCAAAAAGGGGATGCAGAGACATGAAATGATATCCTCTTCAAGAAGAGTAAGGATAGGAATAGCTACAAGAGTGAAACTCACCTGTTAAGAAGTCAGCAGGAAACTTCAACTAGCAAAAGCACATTTCAAGCTAGAATACTAGCCAATGCTCTATTCACTGCTGTATGATTAGCAAAAAACAGATGGGTAAACAATGCATACTTTCCCCTTTTCTTTCCCCAATTAGTTGGTTGCTTTGCTGTTGTTAAATTCCTTCTGTTTTCAAAGAATCTAATTTTCTGTCCATTGAAGCAAAACTGAAGAAAAGAAGTGAAAAATGATGGGGCAACTAGGCAGGTAAAATCCTTGCAAATCCTACTCTGAACTGCTTAATATTCTGAATCCCTCCTTCAGGGAGATAAAAACCCTGTTGGCATAGTCTGAGTTGCACTGATGTGTGAGCAGGAAGAGTTTACTGTAGATTTGGAAGCTTGTCTTGTTAAAAAAAGGATGGAAAGGGCAAGAAATTAAGATTCCTCTGTTATGCTTGGGTTTTCTACAACACAAGCCTCACTGATAAACAGAAATATAAACAAACAGAAATTAGAAGCATTACAAGTGGTCACAAACTGCTGAAGGTCTCCATTTAATTAGTATTCAAACTACTAGTGAACCATCTAGCTCATTTTGATTCATTATGAAACATTACTGAAGAAACAGAAAAATAACATAATTCCTAATGATTAAGACTGCCATTATGTGTATTTGTATAGGCATCAGATTCTTTTCAAGTTGTTGGGACCAAGCCAGGATTTCAATTTTTGCCTGAAGTAGGCAAGAGACTCTGCTGAAATGAAACTTTAACATCCCTATTGCAAACAAAAGTATGCCTTGAGTATGTATGCTCAGTTGAATTGCTAGATTATACACAAAGGGGCAGCGTTTCCTCTGCATCATCTAATGAAACAGAAGTGCTGTTATATATGTTCACTATATATTACTTCAAGCATCTAATGTATTACTCTAGTTGTAGTGCTATATTAAGCTACAGTGTCATTTTTTTTTTTTTTTCTTTCTTTAAGCAAAAGAAGACATAATTAGGGCATATTTAATGGATAGGCCAGGAATCAACTCTACACCCTCTTCATTCACCCACCCTAACTCTGCCAAACAATAACCTGAATTTTCCCTCACATATTCAATGTAATAAACACAATATTTCATACATGGAGTTACTAGGTTAGACCCACAGTAGCTACAGCTACTGTTATTCAACAGCATTCATTGGTGTGTAGTAGCAAGAAGCCTGCTCAGGGTGCGTAAAACCAGATCATTTGGATAAAAACGTCTACAGAGTACATGAACTTCTACCTATTAATATCTCTCTACTTGTTTCCAGAGAGTCTTCTCTCACTCATAACTAGGTGAGTATTACAAAAGAGAGTAAAATCCAGACACTTTTAAATTTTCAAGGGTAAAAATAATTCTTTCTGATTTCTGACTGGATGTGAATTAAGTGTGTTTTCTTCTGCCTATGTAGTACCTACCAGAGGTAGTAGGGTAGACTGTTCAGGATATATATCCTTTTAGCAGCTAGATTTTCACTCGCAGCATTTCAGTAAAAGCAGAAATTGAAAGGGTATGCTAGCTAAGTGACAAAAACTGCAGCAGCTCCATTTGGGTCCTAGAGAGCTGCAGGCCTGTGTTGTTTGGTTTTTTTTTCCCTGTGGAAAGAACACAGCTTCATGTGGGTACCAGGTACCAGTGTTTACGCTTCCAAGACAATAAGCTGCTCTGCTGATGGACCTCAGGTCTGAACAGCATCATCTTTGCTGCATGATTTTTCTAGGAGTGCTCGCAAGGGTGAAAATCAGCCTGAGATTTATGTCTATCACCAGAAGCAAAAAGGCCAATCACATAGCTTGTTTTCCCAAAGGAACGAAACTAACAAACTATGTCCTTCCATGTCTCTTCATTATTTTTCTTTAATTCACTATTTTTATGACTTCACATTGTTTTTTTAACTTCTAGATAAAGAAGCATGTGGCAAGTTTTGGCATGAGAGACAATACATATGAATAATTATTCACAACATACTTCATGCTTCTACAAATCTGCACCCATTGGTATGCCACTCCAATTTAATTTTGTGTAATGATCACCAACTTATTCTGATTTTGCAAAAATTGTACCAAACATTTTACCTATATTGGCTGTGGTAAATGAACTCTGATATGGACAGCAGCATATTTACATGGTTGTACATCAGTAAGGTTTTAACAGCAAATTCTACTGCTAGAAGATTTAGTTTAACTATACTGGATTAAGGTAGAGAGTTTTTAAAGCTGTGATTTAATCTTATTGCAAGTTTTAGTATTTTTACCTCTGGTTCTAAAATCCAGATTTGTATTAGCCCTCTATATGCTTTACATTACCTATTCCTACCATTATTATAACATAGAGTATTTAAGTTTCCCTTATTACTTTCCTTAATTGTGGAACCATTACTCCTATTACATCCTTAAACCACCCACACATTTCTTTACGCATACATGGTATTTGAGACTTATAGCTTTATAGTAATGTGACTGAAAATTAGTTTGATACTCATTTTATCACTGAGCTCACATGGTAGCTGGCCATAGAGAAACACTATTTTTTTCCCTTATAGCAGCAGGAGGCACTTCTGATGAGCATTATCTATTATCTAATTCAGTACATTATATAGTAGTATGAGTAAAAATTTTTTTCATCTGTAATTTGTATTCTCGAGAAGGAGAAAAACTCATAACTTGGTTTTTATGCTTTTATAATTTCGTTGAAAGTGTAAGACTTGACAATAAAGAGTCTAGATTTGTAATTCATTTTGTTAAGGTGTGTTACACCACTATTATTTACGGGAATAACAGGGACATTAGGCTGCACTTTCAAGCATATCTGTCTCCTTCATGACCATTGGATGTTTATTCAACTTACAATTAAAACCTTACATTTAGGAGAAAACCTTGCAACTTCTGTAACAGTAAAGGAAAACAGATTATTCAAAAGCATTCTTCAAGAATGCACAAAGTACTTTACTCTTATGAGTACATGCATAATAAGTTGCTCATTTACTCTTATGTTTCAAGGTTGAGGCAAAAGGAAAATATATTGTCATCTTTAAAAAATTATTTCAGTGACAAAAAGTTCCAATACTTGCTATTTTTCACACGAAATCAGACTCCACCCTGTCCTAGTCTCTAAATTCTACATAGGTAGATAAATGCAACTTTGCAAAAATAATCTTTCAAAGCATGATAGACTACTTAAACAATCTAGCTTTACTAGTTTATAGCAAGACAGACGGCAATTGAAACTGTAACTGCTTTTGCTTTTTACAAGACAATAAATAAGCAATAGTTTTGGTTTAGAGTTCCAAATAAACTGTGTACTCAGATCACAGATTAATTTTCCAGGTATAGCTACAGCCACAGTGGGCAAGATGACAAATATATCTTCAAGGTGCATGAAGATTTTTCTCCAGCAGGCTTTGTTTCTCCTACTAAACCTCATTTTGCTAAAAAATGAAAGAAGCCTCTTCTAAAGTTATCATAGCTCAACACAAATTTCTGAATGGCTAGTTTATGAGAAAAACAGAGACATGGTAGATCTTGAAAATGATGATTTGTGTTATGATTACTGACTTAGACTGATTTTGTAAGATCTGTATCACATGATTTTTACTTATGCTTGATATGATAAGTGAACTCTGATATGGACAGCAGTATACATACATTGTTTCTACACCTATGAGATTATAATAGTAAATTATACTGTTTGAAGATTTAGTTTAACTAAATTGGATTAAGGTAGAGGGATATTATAGCTGTGATTCAGTCACATTAATATATTAAAATTTACTTTTCTTAATATTGCAACAAAAATAGCCTTGTAGCCTTCAATTATCTTAATCTATAAACTAAAAATTATAAAGACCCATTTTGATTCAACAATGGCATTATTTTTATTATTAAAGCTATAATTTGAGGCTGATGTATTTTTATTCACCTAAATTATGATCAATATGCAGAAAAATCTGAGAATATAGCAATGGCTGTATTAGGTCGAAAAACATCACCATCTAGTCCAATTTCATTTACAATCAGGTGAGAAATGGAATACAGAAAGTTCTCCTTGTTCATTCACCCATTTTCTGACTCTAGAGTCTTGAAACTTTCTGCATTGGTGACTGTATTCACATCATTCATTTTCTTCATGTCATTTCTAATTTAATTTAACTGCTACCACCTCTCTTTCCAGCTATCTCTTTTCCAAGCTGAAGAGTGCTATTCTGTTTAATCTCTCTTAGCACAGACACAATTTTCAAACACCAGCCAAACATCAGCCATCCTTCTCACTTTTTTTTTCCCCCTCATTTCTGCTATATCTTTTTGATGCTGGATAACCAGAACTTCATGCAGTATTTCTGACGCAGAGGTACAGTATTAAGCATGTAAGGCACACTACAAGGTGTACTATTTAAGGTGTGCCATAGATTTATACAATGACAGAGCAATAATTTCTATTGGAGCTTCTCTCCTGCTGGTTCCACCATTTTACCTGCCTTTCTGTATCATCACTGCATCCTGACTTGTTTTCAAAGAACAAGTTACAACGATTCAATGTCTCTTTACAAAATACTAACATCACCTCATTGAGACCTCACATACATTATTCAAATGTGTACAGTTGTTGAATTGGCTTTCTAGAACCAGTGCATCACTTGTGTTTATTACTTTTAATATTTTCATTAGATTGCTTCTGCAACTATGCATTACAATTCTACAAAATTAAGTTAGTTAAATGTCACAGGCCCATAATGGCCACATTTTTTAATTTAGTGGTCTCTCCCTGCACAGGGCAACACATCTCTCCCTTCTTCTCTATCTGCTGGGCAGTTGTTCATTCTTCCTTAAAAAAAAAAGCAAGAGCACTGTTGGGTCAAATGACTGCATTACTGACACAGTAAGGCCCTATGACTTGGTTTTCTGTAGTGAAATAATTAATACCATTTCAAATAACAAATGGAAGACTTTTGTACTATTCACAGTCTTGAAATAGCTCAAGTTTCTTTACAAGTGGCTTGTGAAAACATCACTACTAGGCAGGAAGGTTATAGGGGGGATTATTCCCTTAGTACATGAAGGAAAAACATGCATAATCTCTGGGAGACTTCCGTAAGTACTCCAACACTGAAAATGAGGAATAATCCATAATTTTATCATAAAAGTGACTTCAAAGGTTGAATGATTTGCAAGGTGTCATGGTTTAGCGAGGACCCACTTTTGCTTGGTAACAGGAATGGGGCTGCAGTGCAGACCTGGTAAAGAGTTCTCAGAATTTCCTCAGGCGCTTGGGTTTAGACCCACCTCCAGCCTGGCTGGGCCAATTTGGCTCCTCTGCTATCACTATTTAAGGACAGGAATTTGAAGTACTTGGGAGGAGGTATAGGACTGGTACAAGATGGAGGTGACCATGCGGACCCCACTGTCAGAGAAGGATGAAGGAAGAAGGACTGACAGACTGGAGACCCCTCTGCAACTCATGGTGAGAATGCAGACTGTACCCTTGCAATCCCTGGAGGGCAATGGCAGGACTAAGAGCCACCAGCAGCTCCGGGTGAGTGCACCCAGACAAGCAAGAGACTGTGTGAGGAGGTGGCCATGGCGCAGGCCATGCTGAAGGGTCTGCAGGCTGCACAGCAGACCTACATGAGAGGCGAAGAAGAGCTGCAGCCCACACACATTGAACACATATCAGAGTGGCCAGTGCAGGGCTGCCTGGTGTGTGAGGTATCCCATGGAGGAGCAGGGAGAACTGGCGAGGAGCCCACTTGCCCTGAGGAGAGACAAATGGCAGAAACCATCAGAAATATACTGACTGAAACCTCCATTCCCTGATCCCCTAAGCCATTGAGCAGGGGAGGAGAAAAAGACACCGAAATCAGTGCTCTGACCCAGAGAAGAGGGGAGGGGTGGGGAGAAGGTGGTCTTAAAGGACTGGTTGTCCTCTTTATCATTGTACCACTCTGTTGTTTTCTGTGTGTTATGGTTTGGGATTTTAGGGTTATATTTTGACTGGTAGTGGATTAAATTATCTTCTGTTTTCTTCCCCAAGCTGAGTAGCCTGGTCTGTTTTGTCCTGGACCATAAGTGGCAATTAAGCCCTCCCTGTCCTCTGGCAATTCTCAAGTCTGTAGTACTTGAGTCTAATCATGGTCTTTTGTCCCTGGATGGGCCTAAACCAGACATGAAGTAATAATGTATTTTTATTCAATACTCTCACTACATTTAAAAAAAATTGTGAAATGGGAATGGGGACTGTTCAATGTATGAGTACATAGTTTTAATTTATTTTAAAATTCTGCCATCAAAATACAGTTTTACTATCGCTGTCTAGTAGCAGTAATATTTAGCATTATCTACTATGGTTCTGCAGATGTTCAGATATACATTTTGAACACAAGTAAAAATTTGAAGTCCCATTACTTTTTCTTTCTTTGAAGCAGGTTCTTTGGACACTTCAGACAGAAATTGTGTCTTATCTTAATATTCACACCTTATCAAAATTGTGAAGTGTTACATAAAATGAGGAAATAGAGTAAACGCTTGATAAGTGCATAACAATATAAGTGCTTTAAGCTTATCAGAAAAATTATTTATCTATAATAACACAGGCTTAGTGCCAAGAAAAAAGAACAAACCAAAACCCTCATTTTTGTTCTATTTGTCTTGGTATGCAACGAATAATTGAAGAAAAAAAAAAATTCAGGCATGATAATGTCACAGTACCTGTTACACTACCTTCCAAATAAACTTTCTTAAAAGAAACTCAAAGAATGGAGTTTAGCCCTAATGTTAAATACAGTCCTAATCTCCCAAAGACACACATGCATTTGACTTAAAAAACAGACGTAGCTATACTGATTTTAGGGATTGCTCATAATGCTCAAAGTATGAATGTAAGTTTTTGCAGGATCGTGCTGTTATCTACAGTCTGATTAATGACATTTGTCCAGAGACAAAAAAAATACATGTTACAGAAAAGTATATCAAAGTGCTAATGTTAACAACATACTGCATGATTTTTCAGTCATAAACAGTTTTAATTAACTGGTACTTATAATGTATGTTTAATGTCATGTAAATCTGTTCCAATATTCTTAAGATTTCAGTATAGGCCTGACAAAAAGATTCCATCTATAGAGTTTAAACTGAAAATCTCACGCCCAGATTGCACATCCCATTCTTTCTAAAGCTTTTGCCCTACTATGTATGTAAGTGGTGCTTCCAATGCACCACCGCTCTGCTGCTGATACATCATTTTGGTTTTGATTGCTGAAAGAATAGCTGTGGAACGCAGTCAGGATTAGTTTGAATTCCTGCAACGGTTAGTGGTCATCATGTATTTTATAGCACTTATTGCCACAATCTTTAAAAAAATCAGTTTTTCAGTGCTACATACCTTTCTTTCTATGTTTATATTTGTATTATTCTTTCACCAAGATACAGGCAATGCAAAGGTAGTAATTAATGCAAAAAGAGTATCAGGGATAAAACTGATATCTCAAAATATGGGATGTAGATAAAACAAAAAAAATTATTGATAAAAGTAAATAAATTAAAAATTACATAAAGAACAGGTTTTTTTTTACAGAAAATAAAAGACATCCATTGTCATGACAATCATCTTGGAAAATTCCAAACATTTATGACGTTCACACATAAATAAATAATCCACTTATTTTTGAGCAAGATCTGAAGTTAGAAGTTAGGTTTTAGTTATGTTCAGGAGTAATAAACCTGATTTTTGGAACTCTAAGAAGACCAAAAATTTGAGTGCCATTTTAATTTCTCCCCTTTACAGAAGACTTCCTTTTATCATACCGTTAATATTGCACTATGGCTAAAATAACTGCATTTTTCCAAATTAATCTTTTGAATACAGTATAAATTATCATTTTGCAACCCCTACAAAGAGAATGAAAATAGATTTTTAAAGCATTAAAAATCCATATATTGAAGGAACCCTGCAACAGATAGGGAAATCTATGACTGTATTTAATAACAAATACAGAGAAGCACATTCTGCACAGGAAACCAAACATAAAATCTCTGAGTGTCATAGTACCAATCTGCAGCAAATTTTTCAACAGACATAATTTGGTAAGAATCACTGGATACTACTCAAAAGCACCAAGAAGAAAAGAAAGCAGACATTTCAATCTCACAAAAACAATTAGCACACTTCCCCACAGTCATGCAATAACGTAGGGACTTATGATAACAATAACATCCAAAAATCCCATAGGGACTGGGAATCTATAAAACCACTCACAAATTACTTGGCACAAGGTCTTGTGGTGGAGGAAAGCCAATCTGCTTGTAATAAAAGACTAATTCTTCTTAGCATTACTAACTCCAGAAATACTCGGAACAGATGCTTCTGAGATGAATTGAAGGGATAGGGCTCTAGAATTAGGCAACTTTAAAAAACCTTAAATATCCCAAGGCTGCTATTGTTTTGTAAAAGTTATAGCTTATCTAAAAAGGATAAAAACAGACAATCTGACATATGTATGTCCATATACAATAGCAACCCAGCACTTATCCCAACAAAACTGCATTTTAGAGGATAAACAAATTCAGGATTGATGACAGTAATTGTGCCAAAGAATCTCAAATTATGTCCAAAAATGCAATTCAACCCAGGAACAGAACAAATCCCTGCACTGGAGACATTAAGTAAAACCCAAACCTAAACAATAAAAATGTTCCTCTTATGTCTGTCTTGAAAACTATACAAAACCAAACAAACAAAAAAGTAGAAAGGCTTCACAAACTAACCTACAATGTTTGCATTCTGTAACGAATTAATATAGTTGTAAAAGCTAGCTTCTGTCAAAGATGTCCAGGGATCTGGTCCAAAGTCAATGCTAAAGACCAACAGGGCACTTTGAATTCATTGAAATGAAAGTTGTTTCTTCTCTGCAGGGTGCTGAATGCAGTTCGTGACCTGATCTGTATACAGTTGAGACTTGTTAGTCATGAGAAAAGAAGTATATGAAATAGCATGACTTCCTTAAATTGTCAGCCTCAGGGATTTGTCAGTCTTGGGGATTTTTCCTTTTTCCTTTTTTTTTTTTTTTTGTGATTACCCATAACATATTCCCATAAAGATTTATGTTCTGGCCTTTGTTGCCCAGGATCCTTGTCTCTTACCCTTTTTGCCGGCAAAGGAAATTGTATATTAACGTAAATTGCTACTCCTGATACTTCTTTCCCTTGACTGATGGTTTTCTATTACAGGCTTACAAGAATTCAGGCTGGAAAGAAACCCAAGCATCTTGATTGAAAGGATTTGATATATTCTTTTCAAATTCATGCTATCTAAATCACAGCAGGATGACTTGTAATCAAAGTTTTTCAAAAAGAACATAAATTTGGAGAAAAAGAAAAGGCCATTCAGCCCACTGCAAGTCATCTTAGTTAACAATTCCTCCAGAATAGTATCTCCCTTCTTCTTTAATGACCCCAGTGCCTCCAATTCCAAACTTGGCTCAGTAGGCTATTGAAAAATTGTATTTCTCTTTGAGAGAAAAGTACTTCCTGTGTTGGTTCTGAATTTCATTTTTTCAGTCACTTCCATTTGTGCTTCCATGTTAAATCTTTTATACTCAGCCAAACAGTGAGTCAAGTGTTATTGAATAAGGTTTTCCACCTTGTATTTCTCAGAGTAGATGAGTTTGTAATTCTCTCTTTCTCAATTTTTTTCCATGAAAAAAATGAACTCAGCTGTGATTAGGTACAGCCATTTATGATACCATACACTTCAAATCAGACTTCTCTTCCCCTCCCATTCTTTCCTCTAAGGTGTGTTTTAAGATCATCTTCTAAAACATTGGTATTTGATTTTTTTTTTCCACTTCAGCTTTGTTGACTCTGTTTTTCTGCACCCAGTGCGATGGACACACTGCAGCAAAGTCTTTAAGGATTTTTGGTTTAGAGCCTTAAAGTAATAGAACTGCAGCAATGCTCTCTTAGTATTTCTAGACTCTCCTCCTCTCTTAGTTGTAACAAGGAAACACATTTCAACCCTACTGAAAAAAGTACAATTCAGCTGAGACATGCACCACCACAGCAAGCCCGGCATATTCAGCATTTTGGCACAGGGTGCTGCGATATCTGTAAGACACACATTTGTCATTTTACTCTAGAAACACATCTGTTTTGTGCTGTTACTCAGCCCATTTATTATTTCATACATCATGCATGGAAAAAAAAGCCACATAAAGTATGAGGTCCCATAGAGCAAAGCCCAGGTTGGTCTGAAAGGAAACACAGGCCAAGTACTAAGCCATACTGATGGTTCTGTCAGCTCCTTTGGTGAACTGCACTGACAAACAACTTCTCCAACCACCAAAGCAACCAGTTTTCTCCATGGTATGATTTCTGAAGTCAACACATAACAGACACCTCAAATCATTGTTACAGCAAAAAAGTGGGGTGGCTAGGCAACTGATTTCAATGCTCCAAAAACCACTAAAATATTACCTTAAGAACAATCTTTTTTTTGTATTCACTACCTGAATAAACTCACAGGCAAAAATTAATATGTCAGATTGAATGATCTCCAAAGTCACTCTTTGTAGACTTTGCTTTTATTTTATTGTTCTGGGGAATGCTATAGCTTCAAGTTTTACCAAGGTCATCTTTCATCCAACAAACTTAATATAATTAATATCAATTCTGTATTTTGTGAGGTTCACACTGAAAGTTATTAACTATGTTTCAAGTGGGGCACTAGAGAAACCAAGGGCAGAGAGAGCAATCTTTTCAGCTTCAAAGACACGTTTGATAACTGTAGTGGTTTTGTCTAGACTAGTTTTTGGTAGTGGGGGGCTACAGGGGTGGCCTCTTTAAACAAAGAACTGCCAGAAGCTTCCCCTGTAGCTGACAGGGCTATGGCCAGTCAGTTCTAAGACAGACCCTGCAGCTGACTCACACCAGAGTAGGTTTGCTGGCAGGATTTGTGATCCTGTGAGGGACTGTTCTCCTCGTGGATGATCCATGTTCGTTCTCCTCCTGTAGGAAGAACCCATGCTGGAGCAGTTTGTGAAGAACTGTAATGTGTGGGAAGGACTCATGTTGAAATTCATGGAGGGCTATCTCCCATGGGCGGAATACCACACTGTAGCAGTGGGAAATGTGAGGAGGCCTCCCCCTGAGAAGAAGCAGCAGTAAAGTCCATCTGTAATGAACTGACCGCAGCTCCCATTCCCTATACCCTGCACTGCTGGAGCGGGGAGGAGGGAGAGTCTTGGGAAGAAGGAAGGGTGAAGGGGGACATTTTAAGATTCGGTTTCATTTCTCATTTCCCTGCTCTGTTCTAATGGTTCATTAATAAATCAAACAATTTCTTCCCAAGTTGAGTCTGTTTTGCCTGTGACACTAATTGCTGAGTGATCTCCCAGTCCTTATCTTGACTCATGAACCTCTCGTATTTCTCTCAACCCTGTTGAGTTTAAGGCGAGGAGTGACAGAATGACTTGGTAGGCATCTGGCACTCTGGGCTAAAACTGGTTAGAGAGATGTGCATTTTTTATTAAAAGTGTTAGCAATACTTTTGAAACTATATGCATATTTCTCTCCTTCCCTTCCCTTCCCTCCCCTGCCCTTCCCTCCCCTTCCCTTCCCTCCCCTGCCCTTCCCTCCCCTTCCCTTCCCTCCCCTGCCCTTCCCTCCCCTTCCCTTCCCTCCCCTGCCCTTCCCTCCCCTTCCCTTCCCTCCCCTGCCCTTCCCTCCCCTTCCCTTCCCTCCCCTGCCCTTCCCTCCCCTTCCCTTCCCTCCCCTGCCCTTCCCTCCCCTTCCCTTCCCTCCCCTGCCCTTCCCTCCCCTTCCCTTCCCTCCCCTGCCCTTCCCTCCCCTTCCCTTCCCTCCCCTGCCCTTCCCTCCCCTTCCCTTCCCTCCCCTGCCCTTCCCTCCCCTTCCCTTCCCTCCCCTGCCCTTCCCTCCCCTTCCCTTCCCTCCCCTGCCCTTCCCTCCCCTTCCCTTCCCTCCCCTGCCCTTCCCTCCCCTTCCCTTCCCTCCCCTGCCCTTCCCTCCCCTTCCCTTCCCTCCCCTGCCCTTCCCTCCCCTTCCCTTCCCTCCCCTTCCCTTCCCTGCCCTTCCCTTCCCTTTCCTTTCCTTTCCTCATTTTTACACCTTTTCAGCACCATTTCAGTCTTTTTTTAACATCTCACATGGCATTGGAACAGTTACAAACCTGAGAGCTGAATAAATAGAAGAATTTAGGCTAACTGACCCATTGGGTCCTTCTGAACTTAGCACATCACTAATTTAATCTATAAATAACACACTAAACTACATCTAGTCCCACTGAAAAGTAATAGGATTATGTATATGTAAAGTAAAGAAAGGATATTACAACCTGTTCTTTGCTAGTGGCAATTATTCATCTAACTGCAGGTCATAAGCTTATGAGGCACTGTGGGCAACACTGACAATACGCTAAAAATAGGCTGTCACTCTGGAAAATCCAGATTCAACTAAAACTCAAAAGTACTTGACAGCTAGATGGGATAAACTAATTTAAACAATTTGCAAGCCAAACCACTTGGAGAGCTCAAATACTTGTTCCCCAAAGCCTCTTGCAATCAATGGAATTCTGGCTTTTAAAGGAGATATATGAATACCATTTTTTTTTTCCCAGCATTTTGAAAGTCATAGGATTACTAAGCATGACTGGCATATGAAGTTACTATGACTAATATAGGTTTCTGTGGTGGTTTTTCCCAGCCAGCACTGAAGCATCACAACAGTCTCTTTCTCAGTGCCCCCCATTCACTCCCACCCTCATTAGGATGGCAGAGGCCTCAGCAAAATGGGAGGAAAAAAGACAACCAAGGATGTTGTGGATTGAGACAAGGGCAGGGAGGGCTTGCTGCCAATTATGGTTCCGGGCAAAACAGACTACAGTACTCAGAGAGGAAAGTAGGAAAGTTCATTCTACTACCTACAAGAAACAGAACAGAACAAAAGCAATAAGGGAGTAGGATGATGAGAAAAATACAACCAGCACCTTAAGAACTCCTTCCACCATCCCTCATTTCTTCCCAGGCTCAGCTCACTGCTCCTGACATCTCTAACCTCCTCTCCCCTCAGTGGCTCAGGGGGATAGGGAATGGGGGATGTGGTCAGTCTCTCACAGATGGGCTCTGTCGCTTCTCTTCTCAGAGGAGGATGACTCCTGGCATTCCTCCCCTGCTTTGATACGGGGTCCCTCCCACAGGGACACAGTCCTTAACAAATTTCTCTGGTGTGGGTTGTTCCCAGCAGCTATGGCTTCTACCAATACAGGGTCCCTTACATGAGACACAGTTCTCAATGAACATCTCTGGCATGGGTTCTTCCCCACAGTTACAGCTACTGTTACAGCATCCTCTGGCCATAGTCACTGCTCCTGGCACAAAGTCTTTAATGAACAGAAACACTGCCCCTGATGCGGGGTCTTTAACAAAATGCAGACAAATCACAACTTCAGCGCTTCTCTCCACAGGATGCAGGGGAGTCTGCTCCAGCACATCTCCTTCTTCCCTCACTGACCTTGGAGTCTGCATGGTTGCTTATCTCTCTACTGACTCCTTGCACCACCACCACAGAAGCCATCTTTACAGCCCCTTCCCCCTTACCAGAAAAGGCTGCTATGTCAAACCATGACAGTTTCATGTCTTGTTTACATTTCAATGTTGAAAATTACTACATACTAATACAATGTCTGGAACATAACTGAGGTCATCACTCAACTAGAGGTCAGATGGAAACTGTCCATATGGGTAGAGTCTTCAGTGCAGATTGACTTTGATGTTATGCCACAAGGTGGTGATGGAGGTGGTAATACTCATGGCTTCAGTCCTTCCCATGTACTTTTTGAAAGGCTAGTGTTTCCTTCCTAGCCACATGTGGAGTCTGAGCAGGAAGAATGTTAAGACACTACAGTCAGTGGCACCTGAGTGGAAGTCTGAAGATGAATCAGAGCAAAGGACTTTCTTTGCAGGTAGTAAGCATGCTTCCAGCAGAAGAGACTCTTAGTTTGGAAAATGTCTCATACTGCTAGCTTACAATAGAGACTATTAGACTGCATAATTCATATGCAGTAGAAAGAAAAATCCCAGTGTGATCAGAACTCGGGTTAGGAATGTTTGAATTCCTGATGCATTGCTGAAGACTCTCCAGAGCTCAGCTATATAATGGAATCTTTATCAGACCATCAACCCATTGTGATACTTATCTGTGCAGCTTTGCATTTTGGGTTGAGTGATAATCCATCAAGGCTGGAAATCATTGTGTACCTTTTAAGTTGCATACTTCATTACCGTAAGATGACAGCTGGATGGATTTGTTAGCACTAGAAATATTTGCTCCAGATACAAAGCAGGTTATTAATATACAATATTATGATATTTCCTTTCCTTTCATATATTCAGCATGCCTGTGTTGTAATCTTTGCTTCATTTATGGTGTTCATTTACATGGCAGACTATTCAGAGTATGAAATCTGTTTATTTGTTTCAGAATGCAACAGCCTGATTTCATGAATAATATGACCAAATAACATATAATAATGATGACAGTTTTTATCTTACATCACAATACTGTTAAGAAGAGAAAACTGTAATTTTCTAAATTGTGTATTTCTTTGCTTTAGCTTGTAAAAGATAAGCCAAGTACATGTCATAGCAATCAAGGTAACATGCATGATGTAGGTCATGCCCAAATTTTTGTTTGTGGCTAGACTGCTTTAATGCTGTGCCTATTGACTCAAGGGTTACTCTTGGATTGATATTATAATTATAAAGGGTCCTTTAAAAGTATTCAAAAACTTGAAATTCCAAACAGAAACACGTGTTTGACTTTGGTCTACTCACATTATAAACACTAGGATATTTCCATTTCTTTAGCATGTAATCATAATGCAGTTTCGCAGTTTCACATTTACAAAGTAACTTCCTTTCATAACTTCAATCTCATGCTACTTACTGCCCTGTTGTCCTGTGTCCTCCAAACAACAGGAAGATATCTTCTCTCAATGCAACTATATCCCAAATTCCCAGTCTTAATTTTAAAAAATACAGATTATTTTCATACTATACTTTCATAGCCTCTTGCTTGGAGCTAGCATGTTTCTGGTCTATGACCACTATGCATGTGAGCATGTACCATTTGATTCTGGTCATGATTCCGATTCTCTTTGGAGATACTTAGAAATCTGTAGGAATCTACTTAGTAAATCAGGAAAATCCTTGAGTTTGGGGTGGAGTGGGAGGGATTTGAGAGGTTTGTTTCTTTGTTTGGTGTGGTTTTGTTCAAGGTCTTTTTTGGTTGTTTGCTACAGGGAGATACCTTATACCATGAGGCTAAAGTACAAGAAGAATATCTGAAGATTCTTTTTTTTTTCATCTATTAAATCTGTGTACATGATCCACTGCACTAACATCCTCAAAAGCCACTTTCATGATATTATAAGAAGGCTTTTCCTGGCTGCATATCTATCAGACCTAAAAACCAAAGTGTTCTATGAACTAGAACAGATGCTACAATTTCCTCTGTTGATCTTAATTTTGTGAGCTTTGAGAATTTGCAGGATTAAAAATATCACCAAGCCTGACTAGTGGGATGAAACCCTAATTAAATGTTTCTGAGGGGAAGGAACAAGTATTCTGTTCTCAAGGAGTCAGAAGAAACACTGAAGGGTCTGCGAAGCAACAGAAAGAACTTATAACAATATCCCTTCCTTGTGCATGCTGGGAAGATTTATTCTGGATTCTTGTGCATCCTGCAAGTACTTCAGGATAAGTGAGGAGCAGAGGATTGTCTAATGTTTTGGTTTCTTTTAAACTCTGGATTCTAATTTCCTCATTTTTCCATAAACATCACATTTACGTCTCCCCACAACTGGTATATTTTGATGAAAAAATTCAACTGTTTGATTCTAAAAGAACAACTTTCAATCTTTCATTCTTTCTCTCTGTACATTGGATCTCTAATTTGAGTTTGTCCTCCTGGTTGCACAGAAGCCTAAGATTGGGCCCAAGGAACCATGTGCCTGCTGATGAGCTGAGGCCATACATAAAACCAGCTATGTATATTTTTCTTTCAGTGTTGAAGCTCTTGGTAGCAGAGAGCATACAGGAAAGAAGGCAGATAGTGTTACATTCCTGCTTCTTGCCTCTGCACCTGTTAGATGGTAGTGAACTTTGAGAAAATGGCATTTTCTCTTCTTCGTCTTCTCTAACATAGCCCATACAAGTGCCCAAGGAAGGGACGGACTCCTCCTGCTCCTGGCCTCTCTATCAGCTGTTTGCAGATGCTGGCTAGGGAAGGTTTCCCAGCTGCTACTCAGCTGTAGTGTGTGGATGTTTCACTTGGGTAACAGATAGCTCTGAAAAGAGATAGCTCTGGAGGTTTCAGGACTCAGGAAAAGAAGCCTGTAAAATAGATTTGGGATTTCATCATTATCTAACTTAGATTTCTAATGATTTATCATGATTTATTAGTATGCCTTCTAAACAACTGGGAAAATAGCAGAATGGAAAGCAGAAGTAACAAAAAAGTCATAAAATCAAGATATGGTAGTTCTTGCAATATGAGTGCTAAAGAACCATTGGTTTGAACCTCCAATTGTTTGATCTCCTGGGAAACCTAGAAGTTGGATAAATCAGTAGGAGATTATTGTAAGAGAAGTGAAGATGATAAAGCTAAAATAAAACCCAGAAGTTGTAATATTATTACTTGGTTTGAGTAAAATCAGACACAAACTAGATTTTATGGTTCTGCTACAGCTACAAAGTATTATAAAAAACAGCTAGCTTTCAGCAATGCTGTCATACAAAAACTGCTTTTAATGATCATGTTGTTAATTGTTAGAGTTGAAAGCAAGTACACATACACAACTACATTTAAGATACAAGTCTATCCTCCTTTCTCTTATCTCTCACATATTCTATACTTCCTCCTAGCTTGTTTCTTTCTTCATCAATATCACAATGTGCCAAGTTACTTTATGTGAAAGAAGACTGAAATCACAAGGAAAGAATGGGTAATACTAAACCTTTTTTTTTTTATACATAAAAAAACCCTGAGGACTACAAGCACTGTCCATGTTGTTTTGACATTTAAACTACCTATAATGAAACAAGTATTCTATACTCTTTTTCTTCTTATATAGACTTCAAGGTAAATATGAAAGAATGTTATTCTTTTAGCTAAGATGGTTGAAAATTGTGCTATTAAGTAGAAATAGTCATACTTAAATTCACAATAGTTTTCAAAATGATCACATTCTCAAACCCTTCCTTAATCTGCTGTAAACTCTTCTTCTAAATTTAGCTACATAAATCTCCTTTAAAAAAAAAATCTTTCTTTTATACCAGAATCAAGAAAAATAAAATCAAAGTGGATTATAATAAAGCAGGGATTTCATTTATATATAAATGTGTACATTCATTGGCTTTGTGGTCACCCTGACTATTAAACAAGCTCTTGAACTTCATACTGCAGCTGCCTGGGAGCAGCATCATATCTCTGCAATATGGAATGACTTCTGGAGATGCTTTTAGGCATTGCTATATAAAGCTTTGAACATTCTGGCACAGTCATTATACAAGTGAGTCAGCTGAGACTGAATCACCCTGATACATGCAACTGAATTGAATGGATCTATCTTTTGAGTTTGGGATGTTCTTGCAATGTTAATTTTGTACCTATTTGGGGAGGGTGGTAAGATTTCAATCTTGAATCCTAAGTCAAAATTACCAAGTTTTATAGTCTCTTTGACTTTTATTTTCCTTCTTTATAGGAAGAGGAATTAAATTAAAAAAAAAATGCAGGGGTGCGCTGGGGTGGAAGTGTTTGATTAACATAACACCAGCCTGTGAAAGGGTTTTATGTACATTTGTGTGGACAAGCTTTTCTCCTCTGTGAAACCAGAAACACAGAGCTGTTCTGACATAAGGTGGTTTCTCCTGGACTGTTAATCACACTCCCGTTCCATCTACAGCATTCTAAAGGACTGGCACAAAACCATGTTATTTAACTTTATGCTCACAAAGAATTTCTCTAAGGAATGCATCCCTTGTTTCACTACTGGAGGGAAAATCCACAGTCCTCTTGTGCCTCTTCCCAGTCACAAAAGGGAACACTATCATGGATCTATGCACAGCTTTAACAAATAAAATTTTATAAATTTGATAGAAAGGAAGTTACTCTTAGAGGGTATTGTTATTCTTTCTATAGTCCTCTAGAATTGTTTCTTCTCATACATTTTATTCTTGTTTTGTTGTACATTCCTCACTGTGGTTATTGGGCTTTAAAATACCCTTGACAGATACATAAAGGGCAATACTCTTCACTGGCATCAAATAAAGCTTAGATTTTTTGACTTAGTAGGTAATACGCTAGTAAAAGAATAATTAATTCCCGCAGGATTGAGCACAAAAGCAAGTATACGGTTATCTGAAAATGGGAAAAGTTTGACTAAACAGGATGTTTATGAATTATCATGCTGTCATCCAACTGGATCAGTAGCTTTTTTTCCACATTGTTTACTAAATGCCATGCAAATTAAGACAGAGATGGGTCACATAGCTCCAGAATTAACTGAGAGAACTTTTTTTCCCCACGAAATATGGCTTTTGGTAATGATGACGTACAATCATCATAATGTAAAATGCCTTAGATTTAGAAATTCTCTGTGCTCTTTGTATACAGTATCATATTCCTGTAAAGACATCTCCTGCGACTGGATATGGAGTAACATATTCTTAAAGTAGACTATGTAAATGCCATGCAGATTAGAGGAATGTCTTGTAAAATTTACTTGAGGTAATTCATAAATATTAAGTCATAATTTATAATAGAATTAATGAAATTCATCCAGCAAGACTATTATGTCAGCTATTAGAAATCCTATTCAAAGATATCATTAATTAGTGTGATCTTGGACAAAGTTCTGTTTCTTTAAGGTATGATCCAACAAGATCCAATGAAGGAAGATAAATACTGCTTCCACATAACTAGAAGCCAAAACACATAAAAAAAAAACTGCTTTAAAGGTTGAAAATATATGAATAGATTCTCAACTTTATGTCCTTACATACTTCTTCATGTCAAAAATCTCATTGGAAAAAGAAGCAGAAGTGTCAAAGGAAAACATGTTTATATAGTACTTTTAGCTCAGCCAGAAATAGACGCTTCTGAAAATCTGATTCTCCTCAAATTGACTGTTATGCCACTTGTACCTCTGATGCACAGGTGCTCAGACAATCTAGCTAAGGTTCAGTCCAGTATTTCAGGGCATTAGAACTCTGCCTTCACTATGTTCCCTATAAGTTTGTGAACAATATTTGTTTCTGGGTCCAAGAAACACAGGAGAGGACAAGACCTATAGAGAGCATCTTGTCCATTTCCTGCTACCATGGGAATCAAATAGGTTTTAAAGAAAGCAAGGATGAAGCAAATGTTAGAAGTTCAATTCCTACACTGCATCCCTACCTCCTATGTGTTTAGAAAGTTTCCTCGCTAAATGTCTTTGCCACTAGTTCAGCAGGTTCATTGTCCCCATTGTTCTTGGAAAACAACTCTTCATGAGTAATGTTGACTTTTTTTTTTTTTTAAAGTAAAACCAAACAAACTGGTGCCCTCATCATCTATAAGCTTCCTGTCCTTGTTTGATCTGTCTCTATTTGTGGTCATCTTTCAAGTGTGACACCCCTATTATAATCTAGGTGGTCCTGCTCTGGCAGGCAGGTTGGACTAGATAATATTTCAAGGTTCCTTCCAACCTTTAAGATTCTGTGATTACAATCAGCACTCCAGGTGTCATCCATTGTTGGATAAAGCACCAATTACTTCAGCCTTGTCCTAGCCAATCATGTATAGTACTAACATATGTCCTTTTTTTTTCTTTGTCTGTCACCTAATGTATTTCAAAACTCTTTTGTTTTGTTTAGTTTCTCACACCTTGCTAGCTGTGATTACATCTGGTTATTTCTGATTTAATGCCTGGTTTCCTGTATCTTCCATACCAATATACTCTATCACTTGTGTTTACAGTGATCTTCTCTTGTTTTCATATTTTTGAGGGTTTTGATTTCTTAGATTGTTAGATAAACAACTTCATTAGTCTATTAAATGTGTCCTATTTTTCCTCTGCATTGGGATAGACTATCCTTTCCCTTTCAACACAAGCTTTTCAAGAAACAAATCTTCCCACACTCCTTTGCCTCTTAGATTATCTGCCCAAGAGAGCATATCTACTGCTTCCTTGGGGTTGAAGTGGTTTCATCTGCTCAATCATTTTGCTGCATTCACTTCCTTTTCTAGAAAATGTTAGTGCTCATGTTTCACTGATTTACCACCTTCACCCAGATTTCCTTCTTCTCCTTTCTCTTAAAGCAGTATCTCTTTGTTAATGTAGCATTAAATTGTAGGCATTCTCATATGTGTTAGAGCTGAAGCTTAGAGGGTTTTCCACTTTGGAGTAAAGGAAAATGCTGTCCTAAATCATAGGAGGTAACACAATGCCTTAATAACACTGATACACTAAATATAAACACAACAGTGAGTATTTAGTTATGGCCATATAACAAGAAGAAAACAATTCATTAAGGACATCAAACACCAACATGGCACACAAAGAACATTGTCCTTCCAGTATCTGAGCCCTCAGAAAGCTGGGAAGCTTCTTCTTCTTGACTCAAATCTCTCTTTTTTAAAGACATGATCATTCCTATTATTTGATTCCTTTTCAGGAAATGTTCCTCTTACAACTACTCAGACCCACAAGCATTGGAGTGTTTTCCATGGTTTATCCTTTTTTGTCTGGAGGGAAAGGATAGGTATAACACGCTTTCTCTTTTTACCAAAAGAACTGCATTTTTTTCACACTGTAAGGAATATTAAAGCTTAAAAACATAATTTCAGGTTTTCTGCCAGTTTGTTACATGAAAACCAGTATATTAAAATACAAATGCTCTATGGAGGAAAAAGTTGGGTGATCTGATACTATGCCAGTCTTTATACAGTGGACTTGCATTTAGCTCAGTTTACTCTTGCAAGTTAGGCAGATTGCTACAACTGACTCTTAACAATGCTTCCAGAAAGAAAAGTTTTCATAACTCTGTCTTAAATTTCCTGGGATAATTACACCTCAACATGGGAATACTCGCAGTGTTGTAAATGAGTATTATTTCCTCTGTCCTTGCACAATGAAAGCCTTCAACAGACCACATAGGAGCCTTCTGCCATTTTACCCACCATGGGAGATTACTAGCTATTCAGAAGATGAAAATCTGTGAAATCTTACACACACATCTTCACTATTGAAAAGTTATCTGATCAGTCACTGAATACAATGGTAAAATTAAGCTTTCCATTTTGCTCATAACAAAGCAAAGCATTACTAGAAACATTGAAAAAGCTGTAACAGACAAAAACCCATCCCAAGGGGATGGGAAGAGAGAAATTTCAGCTCATTTACTCTAGGTCTGATAAGATTAAGACATCCCTAAGTTAGGAATACTTTAAATTGTAAAAGACTAACAAGGGCGATGTAATGAGATGTATCTTTGTTATCAAGCAAGAGTGCATCAACAGTAATTCCAAGGATGAGACTCCTATCTAGTTTTAAACATTAGCACCCAAAATAATCAGTCTTTAAAAGGTCATGTTTATTTAAAAATAGCTTGCTTGCATTTTATATTAAAGTTAATTTACTAACCTTAAAAAAATTAAATGCAAATGTATACAAATAATTTAAGCATCCTCTCAAAGTTCACATATACACTGCTAGAGCAATGAAAATATTCAAGGTCATATGAGATCTTTCTTAACCATCTAACATCCTGTGGATTATTGTATTAAATATATATACTGAACTAAAGTGTCTGAACCTTCTCTTTAGCAATTTTTTTCCTTCCTAAAAATCAAGCCTATAATTTCCTATTTATAATGTGTTTTTCAGGCCATAACAAAGAAGCATACTGTACCTCCAGTGCTGATGGCTGTTGTCGATGTGGTTGTGCTGGTTGTTAAGGCTACAGTGGTTGTAACTGTTGCAGAGGTAAGGGAGGGGATGACAGTAGTGGGAAGCAAAGTGTTGAAAACATCTGGTGAGTGGAAAAAAAAAATTAAAATAAAATCATATCATGCAAACAAAAGAAAACTACAATAGTGGTTTAATTTGTAAATACAAGTATGTTGAAAATGGCTAAATTAAAACATGATTAACATAAACTATTACTGGTACCATAGAGTACCTTTAAATTCTTGACATTATATCACTCTCAATTTTTATAGTCAATCTTCGAGCATATGGAATTTAAAACACTGTTAAAATGACCAAGTTTCCACAGATCTGGAGAGTGACTGTTTAAGTGACAAGAATCCATTTCTTCACTGAGCCATTTTAAATGTCTCATATAATAGAAACCATATATAGATGAAACATGCTGTGTCAGAGTGCGAGATGACAAAAACAACACCATCATGCTAAAATAAACACATATATGTTAACGAGAAATGGCTGTATGTTAAAACACCCACTTTCAGACAGACTCAATGGAAGGAAAAAGGGGAGAAAATGTTACTAACTATAAGAGCTGCTTTTTTCCGGATTGCTTTTCTTCTTCCCATACATTTGTTTAAGACACAGTTGTCTGCTAAGATCCAGAGCAGAATATATTTCAAATTTTTACCCTAATAATCAGGCATAGTAATTTTTCAGACATCCTTAACTTTTAAAATTTATTGTTAATAGACATATCAATATTACTCTAAAACATCTGAGAAATAAAAATCAGAACTGATAATAATATTACTATTAAAAGACCCTGCGTATACAAGTCAGAAAAAATGCATAGCTTCGATGACAGCATTCTTCAAAACCCTTCAGCTTTTGATCAAGCAAGTACAGGTATGCTAAGCTTAAGCGTGCTGACGATTCATTGCAGAGGAACCAACAATATCTGTTGCAAAATGTTCCAGTACAAAGCAGAACGTAACCTGATGTACAGATAGAAAATACTTTGATTACAGTGCCAAAAGCAATAAAGACCAGTATCGCTTTGCTTATAAGGTGATTGCAGGTTTAAAAAAAAAAAAAAACAAAAGCTCTGAAGAGAACAGAGAAAAACACTTCTATGAGGACATGAAAAGCATCTGACATTTTGCAGATTATTTATACTGAAGGTTTAAAAGGAAAGGACTAGTTTCTCAGCAGCTAATGTTGAGTATCCATTCCATACTGATTTCAGTGAAAATATTTCTGAAGGGTGCTATTCAGTGCAATAAAAGAGTAAAAATCTGACCCACGATCTGTCTTACCTTGCTGTGGAAAGAAATGCAATTGGTTTCTGAGTACCATCAATTCTGACTGAAATCAATGGAAGCTCAAGCAGCTCAGAGCTTTACAATATTGGACCCTACAGAACACATTTCAGACACAGGGTCCTTGAGTTCAGCATTGCATAATTACTCTTTTAGGACTTCAAATTAGCACACATCTTATTTTCATATTGGATGACAGATTATTTTGCCAATTTAAAAGTCTCCTTGACAGTTAACATGTATGAGTCACCTACAATTTTCTGTATTTCTCTGATTCTGATAAACACCAGCACTATTCTCTCTGGAATCTATACTTCTGCGATTTTCCACTTTCGAAGTCATCAGAAAAATGTCATGAGATCCCTCTTTCACCTGTTGTACATTGATATTAAATCTGTTTCTCAGTACAAAATACTTCTAAGCCAAAAAAATTCAAGCAGGTCTTTTTAAAAAACCTCACTATATAATCACATTAATCACCTGGAAAAATAGTAACATTACCTGGATTGTGAGTATCACAATAATTAAAAAGAACTGAGTCTAGCAGGCATTTGAAATAAATGAACACATTAAAAAGACATGTCACATGTACAGATCTATGGAATTGCTTCTCATGAAAGAAAACTTCTTCCTTGATAAGTATTTGCTAAAAATGAAATCAAACAGAAAAAAAACCCACCTATTTCATAAGGACAGCAAAGCGTTGTTTGTTAGGAAAGCTTTACAAATCAGTCTTGTATGTAAAACTTAATTAGTGTGACCTACAGTTCCATTAATTATATTTCTTAAATATGTCATTTACCTAAGACTATGCAATAGCAAGTTTACTGCAACTGGCAAATACAGTTAGGGTTTTTTGACAGTGTTTTCTACTCTGCAAGCACACTGTCTACCTTTTTCACCATGTAACAGTCTAAACAAATCACTGGTGAATTCAGAAGTTTATTGCTTTCTGGTTTCTTTTCTGATTGAAATCTTTACAACAAGATTTCTTATTTTAAAAGAGAGGCTACCTAGGAAACAGACTAGTTAAAAAGAACTAGGACATAGTTTCAATGTGTTTCAATACAGATGTGATAGATTAATGCTTTCTGATCTGATCACGAATAACAAAAACCTGTGCAGAAATTAGTTTCCTAATAAAAAATGCAAACTCTTATGCCAAACGTCCAAATGGCAGCTTGTCAGAAGCCTCAAAACAAATGTAAATATAAGAAATAGCATTGGCTTTGTTTTTTTCTTAGCAAAGTAAGGTGAAATTCACCATGCAAATGACTGCAGTTGGTCTGCATTGCTCACAGCATTGCAATTACTTGCCCTCAAGGGCTACAGTACATGATAGCAACCTGGAATCAGCAGCCTGAAGAGACCTGTATTGCCTAAGTAATGAAATCAAAGTCTTCTCTGGACTCCAGAAATGCCTGGTTCATAGCGTGCTTAGGTTTTAGGCTCTGCCCAGTAGAATTACATTTTAAACTACATGAGACTGTGCAACAAGGAGGTACATGTGAAGGTACAAAATATCCCACCGTTCTTCAGAGAACACATTTTGGAATTCTTGGACCATATCCCATCCTTAGACCCTATTCTGGAATGTCCAAATCCAGGTATAGATTAGCATTCTGAAAAGAAGCTGAGCACCACACATAAAAGACTTAAGTGTACAGGGCCCTCCAGTCCTACGGAGTCTGACAGAAAGGCTCCTTATCAGGTCCACCTAAAAGATCTATGGATTCATGTGAAAACTTTGTCTTTGCCTTGAAAATGCAGAATGTAGAATATGCACTTCAGCTGGAGACAGTCCTCAGGAGTCCCAGGCTCCAGAGGAAGTCATGTTAAAAGAGGAGTTTTGTTTGGTTGATGAGGACTGGGTTAAGGATCAGTTGAGATGTCTGAATGCGCATAAATCCATGGGCCCTGATGGGATGCACCCACGGGTGCTGAGGGAGCTGGTGGAAGTCATTGCTAAACCACTCTCCATCATCTTCAGTAAGTCATGGAGAATAGGAAAAATGCCTGAGGACTGGAGTAAAGCAGATGTCACTCCAGTCTTCAAAAAGGGTAAGAAGGAGGACCCAGGTAACTACAGACCAGTCAGCTTCACCTCCATCACTGTAAAGGTGATGGAACAACAATCCCGGGTGCTGTCTCCAGGCATTTAAAGGACAAGAGGGTCATTAGGAGCAGTCAACATGGCTTTACTAAGGAGAAGTCATGTTTGACCAACCTGATAGCCTTTTATGAAGATGTAACTAACCAGGTGGATAGCTGGTGGTAGGGCAGTGGACGTGGTTTATCTTGATTTGACTCTGTCTGCCACAGTATCCTTACAACAAAGATGAGAGCGTGGGCTGGATGATCAGGTAGTGAGGTGGACTGTTAACTTGTTGAAGAGAAGAAGGCAAACAGTTGTGATCAATGGGGCAGGGTCTAGTTGCAGGCCTGTATCTAGTGGAGTCCCTCAGAGGTCAGTGCTGGGACCAGTACTGTTCAATATAATGACCTTGATGAGGGAATAGAGGGCACTGTCAGCAAGTTTTGCTGATGATACTAAACTGGGGGAAGTGGCTGACACACCAGAAGGCTGTGCTGCCATTCAACGAGACCTGGACAAGCTGGAGGGTTGAGTAGAGAAAAATCTAATGAAATTCAACAAGGGCAAGTGTAGAGTCTTGCATCTGGGAAAGAAGAACCCCATGTACCAGTACAGGTTGGGGAAGGAACTCTTAGAGAGCAGTATAGGGAAAAGGGACCTGGGGGTCTTGGTGGACAGCAGGCTGAGCATGAGCCAGCAATGTGCCCTTGTGGCCAAGAAGGCCAACGGCATCCTGGGGTGCATTAGAAGGAGTGTGGTTAGTAGGTGGAGAGAGGTTCTCTTCCCCCTCTACTCTGCCCTGATGAGACTGCGTCTGGAATATTGTGTCCAGTTCTGGGCCCCTCAGTTCAAGAAGGACAAGGAGGTGCTGGAGAGAGTTCAGCACAGGGCCACAAAGTTGATAAAGGGAGTGAAGCTGGGGCTTTTCAGCTTGGTGTCAGGAGGATGGAGCCAAGCTGTTCTCAATGATGTCCAATGATAGGACAAGGGACAGCAGGCACAAGCTGGAACATAAGAGCTGCCAAAGAAACATAAGGAAAAACTTCTCCACTGTGAGGGTGATGGAGCACTGGAACAGGCTGCCCAGATCGGTTGCAGATTCTTCTTTTCTGTAGACATTCAAAACCTGCCTGGACACATTCCTGTGTGACCTACTCTAGGTAGCCTGATCTGTCGGGGGGGTTGGACTAAATGCTCTTTAGAGGTCCCTTCCAATCCTTAAGATTCTGTGATTCTATGTGATGTCTCTCATTCTCTCATGTGTGTACATGTAGGAGGTGTGTTTGGTACTTCCCAAAACTAGACAGACTGCAAGTATAAACTGATACTTAACAGTGCAGACTCTGTTTAAGGTGTATGAATCACTGTGTTTTGAAGAGGGTGTGCTGTTTCATTTGCATGCCAGAAAAGGGAATTATACTTTGACCTGTTTCTAGTTTTGTGGAACTTTTTGATCATTGCTTTTATTGCAGAACACATCTACCTTATACCACAGATGAGGCACACGTTATGTTTTCCAGAGCTCCTTCTTGGCAATCGCTCAGAAATGTGCTATCAAAGAGAGTAAGTAGATTTGTCCTCTTGATTTCTCTGTCAAGAAGGATTTTAACAGAATAGGTTTACAGATTTCTGCCCAAGAAACCTGAGTTGGAGTGAAACTTAATTCCATTTTATGGCCTTCCAATTTCTGAATTTAGTAGTACAAAATGTTCAACTAAAACCAAATTTTTGTTTATGACTTTGATGCTACTAAATAGTGAGGATCATTATGGCCAAGTCACGTTGCAGAGTGGAACTGTCTAAATGAAGTAGCCATCCCCAAATCAATGTACGAGATTGGTATTTCAGTAATTCTAAGGTATTAATCCTTAGCCTTCCGTGAAGCAGAAAATAGCTATATTTTGCAGATGGGGAACCAAAGAAGATAGAAAAGCTATGCTCAGAGATCTAGAAGTCAAGCAATAACTGTCACCATTAATTGTGAAGCCTCATTTCCAAAGTAAACGTTGACAGACACTCGGTTAAGAATTCAATATAGTATTTAAGTTTTTATTCATTACCTTACTCCTCTGAAATAGAAACTATTCATAAAGAACTAATTGTTTCCATGCAAGTTGTTAGAAACAGAAAAGAGGTTAGACTTTATGCCAATGGGAGTTACTGACTCCGGTCACAACTCTTTTTCATATATGTTCCTACAGTTTATAAAGGTATGACCTGAACTGGATTTTATATGAAAGAGTTGGGCTCCCAACCTCTCTCCAGTGGCATAGGTGAGCTTGAGTTGAGCCACGAATGCTCAGCCAAGAACTCTCTTTACAGTGAGGACCTGATTTAATGTCGTAGTTCAGTGGACGCAGAGAAATGTATGGAAAAGGTTTTAGAAAGGTGCTTTCCATGGCCACTACTGTTTGTAAGCATGCCATCAAGCTACATGAGCACTGGCAAGATGAAGACAGACAGCAGGTAATCTGATGGCTGATTGCGAGCCGACAGTGGAAAAGTGAGGAAGATGTAATGCTTGGCTTGGTCTGGAGGCTGATCTTGAGCAGAGGCACAGATGTAGTCTGTTTATGAGTGACAGAATACTGTTGTACAGGATCAGCTCAAAACACTGTCAAGCTCTGCCTGATCAAAATTTCTTTTTTGCCTTTTCTTCTTTCTTGAATTGATGATGCATTCTTCTTACTAAGACAGAAGACATTCATCCATTTAAGTGCAGGGAGCCTGAACAATTTACTTTCACTGTCGATTTGGCCCTAAGCATTTTTACTTTCCATTTCCAAAGAAATGAGAAATGGTTCTGTTTGTTTTAGCAGGCTTATGTGCAAGACAGACCTGACCTATTGAAAATATTTGACTTGTTTGTTAAAAACACAACCGATATTCTGAAATGACTGAGTACGATTCAGACAAGAATAGCTGCAGCTGATAAAAATGTAAAGGCTTTTGTTTTAAGCTTGACAAAAGCTGACAGAAAAATTAAAGGACAAAGTGATAATGATGGATGGCCTTTGCTGTATTTTGACTGAGAATGAAAGAAATTTTAAGTGGTAAACTGAACTGAGTGATGACCTACCTAGGAAACAATCTCACTACTCTGTGCAAAATTTAATCAGTCAGTGGTATGTAGTACTAAATAATTTAGCAAGGTTTTAAATTCAAAGGGAGCTGCATTTAGCTTTGCTCTGAGAAAATGGGATTGAACAACATTCAGTTTGAATACCATGTGCCAATAGCTCCTTAGCTCTTAGATGGGGTGATCATGAAGGCTCATGGACAAGAGGTCAAGACATTCTTTTTACTAATTGATTCAGATTTATGAAACTCTGAAATGGCAATTATGTGCTTGACATTTTTTTTCTAGCAAATCAGATGTCATTAAAAAATGTCCAAACCCTTTCAACAAAAGCTCCATGTAGATCTAAGTCTCCAGTTAAAACTATTAGAAACTTCCAGTAGATGAGTTCACAATGCAAGACATACAGCTGGGCTAAAATGGCTAGGCAGTCTAAAAGCAAAGAAAAAGAATTAACATAATCCCATAATTCTAAGATATTTCATGGTCCTGCAGATGATACAAAATGTAGGATAGTTCATTAAAGTCTGATTACGTATCATTTGGTTGCACAGTCAGGGTGAAGGAAAAGAATTGTTAAGAAATACTAGGATTTTGATCTCATGGCCTATTCTTTCCCAAGTTAGGAAGTACGAAGAACAATAGTTCTCCCTTATAGAAAGATTGATAGTTTTGTGTTCGATTTTTGTTTTACTATTTTGAAAGAAAAAGTTTTCAGTAGCAAATGAATGAGGGCAAAATATTACAAAATTACAGTAAAAAAAAAAGACATTTTCTCCTTCTGTTTTCAAAGAGCCAAGCAAAAAATTGGTATCTACATTTCCTTGGCACAAATTCTACATTTAGAAATTTAAGAATGTAACTCCAAAGAACAAAGTCCATTTCAATATTAGTACTTAGCATTGGCAACATTGTGTTGTCCCCAAGAACTTAAAGGTTCAACCTTTAAAATGAGGACCATTGCACATTACACATCATGGCACATTTTACAACACATGCTTTGACCAGAATTGCTCTGACAAAATAAAAAATGTGATGAATATGAAAAATCAACGTGTACTAGCAAGTTATTTCTGATTATGACATCCCATTTGACATTGAAATATGAAGTAAAAGTTAAAAGTCCTTAATGGTCTTAGAACAACAGTATTGAGCATCTCAGTTATTTTGTGCATCAGAGCAACAGTAGGACTTTAGACTACAGATTTGTGAAAAGCTGACTTTCTGCCCATAAAGCCAGGTCAAGCTCAGGACAGGCGTGTGAGCTGTCGGAAAACAGAGCTGTGACTCTGAGGAAGTGACAAGAAAGAAGAAATTGGAAGGAAGTGCCCTAATGCTGCAGGAAGGACATGATAAAGGAGGACAAGTTCTCAGAGCTGAGAGCAGTGACCAGCTCTGTGACTTCCTTTTTCCTTGCAAGGGGCACCTGTCCAGGCTGAGGCCAGCTCTCATGCAGTGCTGTGAAGCCCTGGGTCAGGTAGATGGAGATGGATATTTAGATAAAATCCACCTCTACCACCATCTGTGGGGACTCTTAACAAGCAGAGCCTGCTCTGAGTGTTGCAGCCCCCATCCCTCCTCTTGAACTTTTTCCCTTGAACAGAACAAAATTTGGGATTTAGTTGGCTCTCCATCTATGTGTTTTATAACTCTCATGAGAACTTGCTGAAATTCAAAAAGTAGCAGTAAACAGACACAAAAAGGCAGTTTCTATTTCTGTGGCTAGAAAAACATGACCTTTGTCCCCCGCACAGATGTTGCCACAAACACAGCTTTGTCACCTGGAGGCTAGTCTGTTGCACACAGAGTTGGTGGAGTTGTGTTTAGGGACCATGGCAAACCAGAACCAAGCATTTCACAGGAAAGCATCTAACACGAACATTTAAGCATTGCACTAGTGGCTGATAACTTTCAAAACGTAGGGTTTGACCTCTGAAGCCCTCAGTGCTTACTTTAGGGATCATTTTGCTCCCCACACTACTCCACTGAATTTGTGATTAGCAAAAGCACTCTAGCTGCATCTCCCTTGAAATGGATAGAGAAGTTTGCAATGAAGGTTCTGAGATGCTGGAACACGTTTCTATTTCATTGTCCATCAGACTCATTGTTTGCCACCACTCTAAACCTATAAAAAGCTCACTGTTCTTGCTCTCAGAGAAGCAGAAGAATAAAAGGTGATGTAATGTGGTACCTCACAATAAAATTACCTATTGCTGTTCAGTTTTGTTGGGGCAGATTATATAAATTGCAACCTTTGTACTGCAGAAAACAAAGAAGTTATACATTATTTCTTAATTTCTAATTATGCTAAAACCAGATAATGCACTAAGAATATAAAACGATAAATTTGACATGATAATGACTTGACCTGATGATTAGATGTTGAATTACCTTAGTACAAGGAAAATCTAAATTCTCAAGTAGGCAAATTCTTTAATACTGAATAATTTGTTTTCAAGGGCTCTAAGTTTTACTTTATTAATGATTATTAGTGCATGATGTACCTCCATGGACAAATCAAAATAACAGAATGACTGATCTTCCATGTTCAGGAGTTATACGTATACTTATGTACTTCAGACTACTCTAAAAGTATACTCTAAAACCTATTTTTCCCTCAAACTTACCATGAGTTTTTCTAGTAGTTAAAAAAGTCCTTTCCCATTTAATAGTTGTAATGTTAATAAAGCCTACTATTTTATGAGAATCATTCTCTTTGCTTACTTTCTAATAAACGTAGTTACAAATATCTCACTAAGCAAATCACTGAAGATTATGCAACTTGCCTGAAAGAATTTAAGTAAGATTTTCAGAGCATACAATAGGCTAATAAAAAGAATTTTGTTATTCAACATTTTAAATAAAAAGGTAAAACTTCAGAATGTTGTTTGAGACTGTAGCCTCAAATGAAGTAACTTAACTTAGAAAAAGGCATCTAATGTCTTGATTTTACTGGCAATTATACATTAACAAATATATATACAGTATAGAATGGATCAATCTCCAACTTGAGGCTTTGTAAGGTCATTACTTAGATCAAAGGAGGTAGCTTTATTCCCATTTCACAGTTGGGGAAATGGGAACAGAACGGACACAGAAGTATTAAGTGGAATGTCTCCTATTTAGAAGACCTCTGAGCCTAACAGGGGAAATCAGAAGAGATCACCTGAATCTAATTGTACATCCTCTACTAAAAACCCCAAACTAATCAAAATCACAAAAGAAAACAAAATCTCTTAAAATAGTATTTGAAAAATCAATTTTCCTTATATCTTAAGAGCCAATTTCACTGTATTTAAGACAAAATATTACCACAAAAGCCACAAAACATCATGTATGAATAAAGAGCCAGCACAAATTCCCCCAGAATTGCAGCATTCTATCATTATTAATATGGTGTTCTAGGCCTATTGCCACTGCTTAAATAACACATTAGGGCTTGGATATTCATTTTTATCATTTTTAAATAAACAGACAAGCCATATTTCCTTGTTTCTCCAAGCCATAAAATAGGAGTGTTCCAAATTAAATGAAATAAAGCACCTGCAGCTGGCCCTTGAAAACCTATAACGAAAAGCTAATGTACAATACAAACTCAGACAACAGCAGCCTTTAACAAAGACGACAGCTTTCTCAAAATGACACTTGACTCCTTCTGTGCAAAAAAAATTCCAAAAATCTCAGCCAGAAATGCCCTACAAAGAAGAAAAAGGCCATGGAGAATTTTCCAGAATTTTCCTATTAAAGGAGACAAGTGTTGAAACTAAATAGAGGTAAACAAATTGCTGATCTCTTTTTTATTATATTTGCTAGTTTCATTTCTCTGAGAAATTCAGAAGAAATAACTGAAATTGCTTAAACAACTCAAAACTAACTGCGATATTTTTAAGGTTAGTGGAAAGCAAGTACAGAGAATGTTATTTATTTTAAAATAAGATCAAAGAGGCCCAGCACTAATCTGAAATGCTTTATCACAATGGCATAACTGTACCCCACTGAAAATCATCTTGAGCAAGTTAATGGCATCTTTGCAACCTAAAACGTAGTTTATTTCACTTCTTTGCACTGTCTTTGACTAATACACTAAATTCGCACATTCTTATCACCATAGTACATTACCTGAGAAAATGAGGCCCTATCATTCTATATGTCAAAGTTTTATGATCTTTTTTTTTTCTCAAAAGAGTTCTAGACATGTAGCTGAATTCCTCCCTGTGACTCTTTGGCTTTGTATAACACACCACTATGAATTGTGAAACACATGCAATATAGTCAGGAGTTGATTTGACTAAAATTTTCCATCTTCCCTTCAGGCAGGCTGACATTTGGTACTTTAACTATTAAATCACCAAATGGGACAGTTCAGCAATGGAATATCACAGTATTTGTTGCAAAGTATTCTTGATCATATCTTCTAATTTATTTTTTTTAAATTATATACAAAGTAGTGTAGAGATTTCAGTTCCCATTTGTGAATGATGAAAGCCACTCTGAGCTCTCCTCAATTACGCAGTAAACTAGCACTTCAACACGTGAGTCTCCTGCAACTCTTCCCTGTCTCCTGCCAAGGAAGGGTTAGGAAACTTGTAGAAAATGTAAAACACAAAAAACCACAGAGGGAAAATCATATCGAGTTGTGTAATGACTCACAGAGACAGCTAAAGAACACTTTATCCAATCCTATAGTTTTAACCTTTCAAACTTTTTTCTGTCTTTCTTCCTCTCCCTTGGTTTGCTTTTTGTTCACTTGCCATAAGGATTAATATGGGTAGTTTCAGATGAAAGATATACCCTGCTCAGGCATGAGTTAGCAAGCAAAAACATTTTTTTTCCTCAAGTGGGGGAACTAGGGAGTAAACATGCTGTACAGATAACAGTGAAGGAAAAGCAAAGGAAATGCATATCAGAGTACATAGAGAATAAAGAAAAAAAAAAAAAAGCAACCCAAAATCTTTAATTCATCTGCTTTCAGGCCTTCTAACAAAAGAAAAGTAGTCCTGATTGAAAATTTTTTGGACCACTCTTCTCACAAATGACACACCAGTCTGAAACCACAAGATGAAGTACATCAGTCATAGCAGATATCTGGAGACCTGATGGATTAGTTTATTCAAAACTTTCTTAAGTGCTCCTGAGGGAACCACAGCCTTGTGAAAGAAGTCAGGATTTTGTGAGAGATCCCCATATGCCACTGGCCCTTCCAATCAACTTTATCAGCTTTGTTAGATCCATACTCATACTTACTAGGAATGGCATTTGAGTTTTGTTTTTTGGGCGTTTTTTTGTGGTGTTTCTTTGATTGTTTTGGTGTGTGTGTATGGTTGTATTTATTGGCTTGGTTTTTTTATGCCTGCAAATTAAGAATGGTTTTGAGACATAACCCTATTGGTCTCATGTCTAGTTTTTACTTATCTCTTAGTCTTCCAAGTGAGTCATACAGAAAGACTGATGCAATGAGATTTCTCGAAAGCTGTCAAAACTGTTCTGAATCTTGGAGACTAAGTCAAAGCGATTCACAGCAAGGCATAGCAAGACAGAGGAAGAGCTATCTAATGTAGAAAGGCTATGATATGATTTACTAATAAAAAAATGTGATTTTAGTTACAAAACAAAGAGGATTCTGTTAGATTGGGCCAATAATTCAAAAAGTAAGAGCTAAAAAAAGTAGCTCTTGTGGTTGCAGTTTAAAAGTATTTCTTTTGGAGAAGGGGCTAAAGATTCTTTGGGTCCCACAGCAAATTTTGACTAAATTGATGCTGTGAAGAAAGATCTTATGAAGATTTGTTCAGGGAAATTTCAATTTTTTGTCAGTGTGATCTCTTTTTTAGTTTGAAGAATACTGAAAACAAGAGAGAAAAAAGCCCTTATTTGCTCTAAGCAAAATACTAGTTGAATACTGTAAGAAAGATTTTATTTAATATTTTTGCAGGCTAAGATAAAATCCAGAAAAGTTCGTAAGTCATTAATCATTAAAATTACCAATAGCAAAAACAAGATAAGCAGAACTTATAACATCAAATTTTGGCTGTTAGAATTATTCATGGTTTGAGATGAGCAAATTTCTAAAGGTCTTATTTGCTCTCAGCCTCTCTGCTCATCTTCATATGTGATCAGAGACCTTAGAAATGGAATTTCTCAATCTTCTTTATGAAAGATCTGCAATTTTTATAGAAGCTTTCCTTACCCCTCTTAGACTCAGGATGTTGTTTGCAATCTCCTCAAAGCATTCATATCTCCATTTGCTCAGAACCAATCATTTGTGTTACTTTCCTCAGGTTTGTAATCTCATTTGGAACTAAACCCAGTACTGATGTATCACCAGCCTAATATCACCAGTTGACACTTTAAGCAGTATCACTGTATAGAACATCATTTTCCTTTCTTGAATCGAGTGAAAATGTGAACAACCTATCTTTAAAAGTTTTAGAAGCACCATGAGAAAGACAGAGACAGGATACCCTTTTCTGCATTCCCAATGGTGCACCTAATGGTGCAGGTTTCAATTCAGAAAATTAATGTCACTTTAATAATGTATTAGCTGTTTGAGTTTTGTGAATAATAAATTATATAGATGGAAACACAAGATGATTATCAACTGTTAGAGTGTAACCTTGCCATCGTTCTCAAGTGAAATTATTCTGCTAAAAGTTAATATTTCCTTCATGAAGATTGAGTATGATGTTCATAGACATGGTAATTTTACATCCTGATCCAGGCAATAGTAATGCTTGAAGCTCATAAAAATTAAGAGGGAAAGATGTGCTACTACAGCAAATCAATGATAACAAACTCAACAGCACTATTTTAGAAATACATATCACTTAAGATCAGTTAAAACAGTTCTTTTCAAAAGAGGAATAGGAATATATCTACTATATACAGGTCAAGGAGTACTTTATTATAGATGCTATCCATATACAAGCATCCAAAATGTCAAATTAATGCAACTACAGTGTATAGAGAAAAAAATTAGTATAAATAAAAATTAATATACAATATTTTCCTTTCCAGATATCACACAGAGAACCCAAATCAAGAATTATTATGTTAGCCAATTATATATGTATATAGAAAGCTAAATAGTTTCAAGTGTTGTTTGTGTTTCACCTGCAATACTCTGAATTCAATAATTTCAATGAGTATTTCAGAATGAATAAAAAAAAACCAAAACAACCCAAACTTTGATATGTTGTGTCTACCAAAATAACTTTATTGTAAAAGTTTTCTCTCACCAAAACTAGTATTTAAATGTAAGAATGTAGTAGAGTCAAACAGAGTCCCCAAAAGTGTTACTGTGGTTTAGAAACTTATTTTCTTGACATTTCCAAAATAAGTTACAGCTTCAATAAAAAAAATTGTATCTTATTTTTCTAAAGTCAGTTTAAATGAAGAAATAACAATTCACACTATTCAACTATAGACCCCACTATTCAAGTATTTTAGCAACAAAAAGCAATTTCAAAATAGCTGCCTTGTGAGGGTTCGGGGATAACAGGTGGAGAATTCAGCCATAAAAATAACCCAGCAATTCCACCATAAGTTTCTTGACAGACTTCTCATACTTGAAAATGTCAATTAAACATTATTCTTTGTTAGTCCAATAATAAAAGCTCTATTATACAATGATTTCTTAATTCATCTGATTGTGCGGTATTCATCTGCATTGTGCTTTAAGGTCTTTACTACCTCTTTTTGCATAACGGGGAGTCCTCTGGAGAAGTTAATTTTAATATGATGATAATGATTTAATACCTTAATGTCACTTTAGAACATTGATGTGTATGCAAAACCAAAATATTTCAACACAACTGGAATAGCTATCCTTTGCTGAATAACAAATGGATAAAATTCTCTGTATGCTTGTAACGTTACCTTTAACATGGATTTATAATGTCACATTCTTAGGCTTGCCATAGAGAAATCCAACTCCTTCCTATCTCAGGTTTACAAGAAAACCATTCTGCTGCTGTGGATTTCAAAAGATATGAAGATGGAAAAATATCTTCTGGGATAAGTTACTAGACCTCTGCTTGTTTATTTTTGTTTTCGTGTGTGTATGTATGTATGAATGCATAGCAGGGAAGAGGAAGAAAAAAAAAAAAGAGTGGTATGAGGGGAAGGAAGGCTTTTGACACAGAAAATCTTCAAGAGCAAACTTTTATTCTTTTTTTTTTTTTTCACCTGAAAGCTCAGTCTCCTCTGTCTGCAAGTTGTCTTTTGTACTTTTTAATGTTATTTTTACTTTTTATAAGATGGGGACAGGAGAGACTTTCTATCTGTTTTAAGGACTCAAAACTGTGATATCCTCTTTCATTTAATTCAAACATATAAAAAAAAATCTCAAAACTAAAAAGCATAGGTGTTCACATGCATAGAATTTCAAATGAAGTTCTAAACAGTCTTCTGAGACTCATATTCTTGATATGTCTTGATTTCTATAAGGGTACAAAACTTTTTTATTTTACTAAAAAGACTCTCTATTGTAGCTATACATGTTATTATTGTTCCATTACACCATGGGTCTACTCAATTCTCTTTGCAAAGCCCAAGCTTTGTTCACTCACAGGGTAGGATTTTCCCATAGGCAAAGAAAGTCTTTTTCTCAGATATGTCTGCAAATGAGATTTTTCAACACAGAAACTATAAAGGAGGAAGCTTCAGAAATTTTCCAGATACCTTAGCATCTAGGGTCTTAACACCAAAATAGAGGGCAACTAGATGCTGCCCCACATGGATGCTGCTTCATTTCCTTCCCACCTCCCTCCTGCCCCTTCAATGAATATTTTAAAGTGGTTTTTTAGGTATTAGTTTACTAGGATAATGTGTACAAAAACAGTGCACAAGATTTATCAGAGGTCTTGGCAAACCAGATTTATTGCCTGATAAGCTCACTTTTTGAAGAAAACAGAAAAAAAAAATCTCAACTTCTTAGTTTTATTTCAAATTGCCATTCTAATCAGTTTTTACTTTCACAGAGTGAGATGTGCACAAGTGAGTGACAGAAATAAAGGAGAGGTGCTCCCATGAGAACATCTCAACAGAAATGTACCATAATAAAATATGATAGTGGGCAAATTAACAAAGATAACAGAATATAGAAAAGACATAGGAAATGGAGTTTGTTCCATTTCAGATGTATTTGGGATTCTACAGAATTTCCACTAATTTTAAAAAATGTTGTTACTCGTATAGAAGTAAAAGTGCATTGTGCTGGAATTATGGGTAGTGTCTATAAACATCTTTGAAGGGAGCAGTTAATAAACTAAGGTGTCTGGTGCAAGTTTGGCATAGTGCTGTTCCAGATATAGAGAATGGTCAATTACAAGGACTTACTACAAGACCAAAATTGAAGAAAAAAGTCAAGAGACCATGAAAGAAAGAGAGTGGATATGTAGGACAGGAATCCAGGAAATGCAGTCTAAGATGACAATTAATGAGAAATTGAGAATAAGGTGGAAATATTTGGGAATCTATTGAAGGGAAGCAGCTTAAAAATAAAATTATTTTAACTGCATGCTTACAGCACAAACAGTAAAAGACTCCACACAGACTGGAAAGTTAGGAAGTGAAGAGATTAAGCAGCAGGCTTAAACAAACAAAAGAGGATACTTTTCCCTCAAAGCACATAATTCAATTCAGAAACTTGTTGCCATAGGTTATTGTGAAAGCTAAGATGATAAATGTTTTGAAATGGGACTGGGCAAGGAGGTGGAAGATAAATATGTTACAGTCTAAAAGAAAGGTGCAGTAGGACCTTTGGTCTTACACATTGTGGGAGATTTTCTGGTTGAAAATACATTTCAAAATATTAACAAGAATGTAACTTGGTCTTTCAGTTACCTTTATTTGCAAAAAAAAACTAGCTTGCTTGAGAAAAAGCCTCTCTTGCTTGAGAGGCTGAAGTTAAGGGAATATGTTATGTCTCTTTTTATTCTCCAGAGATACTGAGTTACTGGCTCAATTGCTTTTTACTGAATGTATAATTGTGGCAGTAAGAACTGTCTTGACCATCCACAGCTGCTGATTTCTGTTAATTTCCTTATTGCTTTGATGGATAATTGATACACGACACAGTATAGCCCTGAAAATTTCAATTAATGGAATTTGTGTCTTTAGATAGGCACATCAGAATATTTCACCAAGGTACTTTATTTCAAATAGGTTGGCAAATTATCAATTGCTGCTATTTCCATTAAGATTTCCCAATGATGTGGACTTCTGTCATCCACTCAACATAAAGTTGAGCTAAGATTTCAGCAGTGAAATCCAGGGGTTACAAACTACTGCTACCTACATAAGAGCTGTGTCTTCAGTTTGATTAACTATTAACTGTGAGAGTGAAGGAGCCCTGGCACAGGCTGCCCAGGGAGGGTGTGGAGTCTCCTTCTCTGGGTGTTTTCAAGACCCACCTGGACATGTTCCTGTATGACCTCATTTAGGTGGACTCACTTTAGCAGGGAGGTTGGACTAGATGACCTCTAAAGGTCCCTTCCAACCCCTATCATTCTATGATTCTGTGATTATTAGGGACCATCTCCTTTCTCAACTCCATCTAAATCAATCCAGTTATTACCTATGCATTGCAAGCAGAATCTATGTTTCTGGGTTGAGCATCATGAGTTTGACAGTTAGCTCTGTTTACTGATGATTAATGACTAGTATTTGGACAAAGGTAAACAAAAATCCTTAATAAATTGGAAGAGAGTGAAAATTGCCTGGGGCACATTACCAAAGAAAGGGTATAATATATCTAGCCAGAATACACACTTCTAAAGCTCTAAGCTCACCAATTAAAATACAGAAATGACAACAGCTACAGGCATTAAAGTTTGTTTCTTTGTTACTGCATGAGACAAATGTCTGAGCAAACTACATGTCATTCCTTTGTACTGCTGCCTATAAACTCTGACTTTGTGCCCACCTTCCTGCTCCATGAAGTGTTTTCTTGACATTTATTATTTATAATAAAAGTTAAGAAAAATGAAAGGAGCAGACATATTGATTCAGCAAAGCAGCATGAGCATATTTAATAGCCCATGCCTTTTATCTGATTCAAATATATTCAATTTGTCTGAAGTCTGATTTCTTTAATTATACTACAAATCTAAAAAGACATTTTATATTATCAGATACTAATTATATTAGACACACTGCCATCCATCTGATTACAGCAATATTTATTTCCACTGCCATCACTTAACATCAAAACAGTATTACCTCATCATCACTTGCAGTTGAAAAAACCCTTATGTTTCTGTATAATTTTGTGTCTAAATTTGTCCAGTTAAAGGCATGAGACACTTCTTGTATAAATACTTTTCTTACTCCTACTCTCTAATTCTGATAAACTATACTTTCCATTTTTAGATAAGCTTCTCTACACTAAAGCAGTCTAAATCTCCTCTGAGTTAGGAAGATAACTTCAGAAACTGAGAGAATTAGTAGACTGAGCCACATTGAGAGGGGGATTTCATGGCGGAAAAAAAGGAATAAAACTCAGATAAAACTTTTGCAACCTTAATAAACAGAATGACAAAAAAACCCTGCTGAAATATGAGTTAAAAAAGTAAAACGTAGAGGAAATCACAGTATGGATAAGAAAAGAAAACTTAATTGAGTTACACTCCCTACACTCTGCAGAGGATAACTTCCATCAATGTCCACTGTCTTCTCACACACATTTGCCTGGAAAAATGGAATTATCCATAGTATCTGTCTAAATTTGGGCATGTGAGTCTGTCCACGACTGCAATTTCTCAGGGTTCAGGAGTTACCTAGAAAAAATATTGTTTTACAACCATGTAGCTGGATTTCTAGGGACTTCTCCATTAAGACAATGGCTACTAGCACCTAGGGCACATATGTGTCACTCATTTACAGATCTAGTAGGTCACTATTCCTAGATCTTATTTCCTTGACCTGTAATTTAAAATAATCTCCACTGAAGAAATCTTCTCCTCATGAGGATTCCTCCCCTCTCCTCTCCCACATCTCTGTGAATGTACCTTATGTTAAATCCAAGATGTACTTGTATTAGAAACATAAGATTCAAGGTAAGAAGGGATATTTAAATGATAAATAAGCTCTAACAAAGGATTAGGGTGAAAAAATGTACATCAATCTGTTAGGCATGAGGCATGGGATGAGAAATCGAAAGATGCTCACGGTATATTTAGGAAGATATAGGGAAAAAAATGTGTCCACTATTAAATGGGAGAATGTATCACAGAAAATGATAAAAAGTAGGTTTTCTAACCCCTTGAGAGAGAGAAAGAGAGAAAATCTTGTATAATTTGGGGTGGATTATATTTCATTAGAGACATTCATGATTGTAATGAGCTAAAGAAGAAGTAAGACACTGCTTAAATTGATCTATACAAGTGATTGCATTACACTTCATAAAATAATTGTGTCAGTCTCTTCTGCACTTAAAATAACAATTCTGAACTGCAGTAAGTTGTTTAAGCACTAAACATCATCACATAGTCTGTGACACTACTGCCATTGTTTCGGAAACCTTGGATGCACCTGACATTTACTTTCTAACACTGGAATTGCAGAAATGCAATTAGGAAAACTCTGGTACTCATAACAGAAAAGGTCACTAGTGTGCAAGCCAAACCTGATAACATGCCTAATGTGCTGCCAAATGTAACAGAATGCCTTCCTGATAATGAATGATTTTACAGTCTGCCATGAAGTTGTTGCAGGGTAATCAGATCAACAGGGAGCATGCCATTATGTGAAAGACACATAAGAGATTGTGAAATATTCTTTGAAAGAGGTATACTGCACAGTCACCACTGATGGAAAAATCTAGCATTATTAAAGGCCATGTTTTCAGAACTAATCACATAAATAAACAAGACAGAAAACAAAAATGACAGAAGTTTCAACATTTGGTAAATGCAGAAGCCATTACCTCATCAAAGGCAGGGCAGCTTCTGCCTGCAGTCAACAACCAATACACCACCACCACGACCTCAGGAATGTAAAAGACATTTTTTCTTTCTTTTTTCTTGTAGTAATCAATGCAAGTAGAGGTTAGACAGTTTAATTTTTCTATTTGCCTTTAATACAGAAATACACACACAGTAGTACAGGCTCTGTGTTGCTCATGCAAAGATCTCCTTATTTGTGCCTCTAATCCTACATAAACTAATAGCGAACTTTAAGAAAAATGAAAAGTAATCTGAGGCATTCTTTTGATAAATGACATTTCATCCACAGTGCCAAAAAATAGCTCATTACTGAAAGCTGAAAGTAGCACTTCTAAGTTTTCTGCCAAATACCTAAAGGCAGGTTAAACCTTTAGTGAATAATGTTTTTGAAACCTTACAAATACCAAAGAAACATATATTTCTTATACTTGAATTCATCATGAGCAACTAAAATCTATATAGTTTGCATGTCTATTTACAACTAGAATTTTTATTAGATTGCTTCAATTTATTTTGACATTTTTATAAGAAGTTTCTTTTTTTTTTAAATCGGAGGGGAAAAAAAGGTACCGTCATGAACTACACTGGAACTTTCACCTCTGTATTCACTTACTTTAAAATCCAAATTACAGAACTCATAATCTTATGGGAATTATACTTACCTGTGATAAGGGAATATTATGTTTTGAGGTGGTTAGATCCCTATTGTAAAGCTGTGTTAAAGGAAAATACTAGCTTTGTATTATAGCTTCTCCTATACCTCAGTTACATGAATGTATTTTAATGATCAATGTAAAAGCCAGCTGCAGTTTTCACGTGGCACATACTGTTGCCTAATTATTTAAGGAAAACACATCAACTATAATTTAACATGGACTTTCATATTAGAAATATTTTATTAGAAGAAGTATCATGAATTTAGGACATGATGTATTTTTGAGGATTGACTGCAACGATAGGCCAGATGACAATCAGCCAACTTGTGTATACTGAATTTTCTCAGTAGCAGACTGCAACTTGTGTGAAGATAAGTTTATGACATCCTGTCTTTGGTGGTCCATAAAAAACAAAATAAAAAGTCTCAAGCACCCATCTATCTGGTATCTCCATATCTCTCTTCATATATCCTTTTGTAAACAGCTTTATCTGAACAGCATTTGCCTGAGACAAGTATTTATAAAACAGTACTGACATAATGCAAAACATTTGTACAGGTGCTTAATCTACAAAAAGTTGACAATATAAGTGAATATATTTAGTTTAAACTGTATGAAGAGAGGTATGCTAATAAAAGGAACTCCCTTTGACTAGATGATAGCATCAATAAAAGTACAATTATACTTCCATCTTTTTCTTGCTCTTCTTTTGGTGATGATCATAAACAACTGATCGTATTTGCTTGAAATGCTACGTATGCATATTGTGCACCAAAAATGTAACAGAATGCACTCACCATGTACTATCAGGACATATTCTGTGCTGTTTCGACCAATAGGGTTTTTTGCTTCACATCGGTATGTGCCATTGTCTGTTTTGTTTAGGAAACTGATGCTTAAGACCCTGCCATTGACAACCATTCTTTCTGGATCTGGTAGTTCTCCACCATCCTTTGTCCACAGTACTGGTTCTGGCCTGTTGGATCCAAAGCAATGCATTCAGTCAGATACATCAAGCATGTATAGGCAACATATAAATTGAAAACAGCAGCATCAAAACTTGTAAATAGTAACCTCTCAACAAAGAACATTCAATGATCATTTGATCATGAGCTGCCACTATTATAATCTCACCAACCCGGATGGGAACTACTAAATAAAGTGAAAGAACAGAAAAGAACAGGAACATAAAAGGAAACAGAATGGTACTGGAATAGGCCAGGATCAAGACTCAAAATTAGTTTTCATGAGGTTTCAGGGCCCGTATTTCGGCAAGACACTTGGCAAGCTTTCCATTTGTTTGATGAGCAATACAGTCTTGTGTGGCTAACAAGCATCAGAAATTATGCAAGCAGGCTGAGGTAGATATAAGTGTTTGTAAATGGATTCTAAAATCATTTAGGCCATTCACATTCACAAGTGCACTTGCATGCACTGAGTGTTTTTCCTGAACCAGTCTCAAAGTAGTAGATCTTGCACATTATCTAAATTTGTTTCTGTTGCTGCATTGTGTCAAAGCTCATCACTTTTTCCACCATTTCTGCATCCTTCCTTCAAATAATTGCTTGTTATGCTTGTTATCACAAGCAATATAAGATTTGACTCAAAATACTGGATTTCCTTCTTTTGTAAAATCTTTTCTCTTGTGTCTCATGAACTCGCATCGAACAGGCCAAAGGCAAATCACTGACAGTGATAACCCCCCAGGCAAGTTAAAAGCACAGCAGAGAAGGGAACTAAGCATCTTGCAGATTCACATAAACCTTCCCACTGGCAAGTGATCACTAACTCTTCCCTAAAGACTGTTAAGAAGCTCCACAATTCCTGAGCTTTGCCTAAGAGATAGAAAGATGCATTTATTACTGGTACACAGTCTTACACATAACAAGATCTGCTTTCAAATTTACATGAGGAAAATCACCAAAAAACAGGTCTGTGAAAGTTGGCTTACTGAACCCTCAATATCTCACAAGCAGACAGACCATCTCAGGTCCTTAGATACTGGTCACTAAAGCAAGATATATACAGCCTGGGGATTCAGTACTACATTACTTGTATCTGGCAGCTGTGTATATTATAACCTAAATATCAATCCCTTTCTTTTAGGTACACTACTTCAGTAATTTCAGACAGAAGCAGTTCTAGATTTATGGATTCTTTTGGTTAGAGAACATTACATTGTATTTTCCTATCAAATGATGCAGTTGTTTGCCTAAGTAATAAAACAACATCTAAAATGCTGTTATAAAATCAGCAGATGCCAAATGTCTTAATAGATGCAGGTCTTACTCAAGAAACAATTTCATTAATTTAAGCAGGTATTTAAAGCCTATTAAAGATATTAAGTGTTAAGCATAAGAATTAAACCTAAATACAGAAAGAGATGCATTTTGCCAAACTGTGGCGTCATGTACAGTAAAACAGTTTTAATGACTGACATGATTTTCTTTTAAGTTAGGCAAGATATGTAAACAAAGTGAATTTTTTTGAAATGTACTTACTGCTATATAATTTATAATACTTTTAAATGTAAATATACTAGAACATCTTTCTTTTGAAAGAGATAGGGGATCTATATACATTTCACTAATATTTGGATGACACCTTGTTAAATCATCGTGGAACTTCTTACCCAGACTGGCTCTTCTCTGAGGTAACGATTTTTTTTCAGAATATCTCATACTGAGGGAATAAAACAGGATTCATATAAATCTAAAACAAAGATTAAGAACTGATGGTGTAATGGGCCTTATTTATACCTTACTGTAAACATGTCTTTAATGCTCTTCCTAAGTGCATTTTCAGGAACTGTTATTTAAATACACATGGCCCACCACATATACACTTCCTTTCTGCTTAATGTGAGAAGCGGATCTAGATGTCCATGTCATTGCAGAAACATTGCCCTACAGAGTTCAGAACACTAAGGCACGATTTTCTTTGATATGTTAAGGTGAATTTGTTAAGTTTTCTAGCAAACTCCTCATTATTCCCCATTTACCAACTTACTGTGAATCTGCAATCCCAGGAGTGGAAACTCTGAAATACTTCTGGTACAATATGCATCATTACCTTCATAAATGGCATACTAAAGCAACTTCTATGCAGAGGTAATTTATGGAACTTACGTTTTAAATTGAAATTAGATGGCATATCCTAGGGGAAAACCCATAGGATAACAACTAAGTATGAAATGGAGTCTTAGATATAAATTATTCAGGGAGCTTTGTCACATTTTAATACACCAACTCTAGTCCTACACAGAGTGTTTAGCTGTGGTTGCAAAATGATGGTGGCAGAAAAATCACCATTTAGAGAGGTAGATCTACATACTCTGGGTGTTGGGGAAGATGCTAATTAACAGTTAATATTAAGCCATCCTGTGCTGGCTTAGCATCAGCAGTAGAGCAATTCCTGGGCAGCTGGCCCACAGTCAACACATCATGGTGACTGGGCACAGCTCTCACTCCCTTTCACTGCTCTCAGGAAAGATGGTGCCTAAAGCAGCAATTCTGTCACAGCCACAAAATTAAATTTTGCCTGTCTTGCTGGGAAGCTTTGAGATGCTCTGTTCTAAACAATTCATTAGTTAGGCAGAAATGACAGAACAGTTAGGCAGAACGAGACATGCTCATGCAGCCAGGCATGCTGTCCTGGTCAGTGACAAGGGGAGCGGCTGTTTAAGAAAAGCATATGAATGTGGCCATTTCCCATGGCCCGTTACTCCTGTACTCTGCCATCATGCACAATCATTCAGCCTGGGATGTTGGAGTGCACATTTCTTGTTATCTTTTATACCTACTTAGTATTTAGACCCATTGCCTATGAATATCTCTAATATCTTTTTGAATCTGCTTATACTGTCTGTCAACTCAGCCTCCTGTGGCAATAAATTCTAAGAGTTCCTTGTCCTCTGTGCAAAAACGTATTTACTTTTATCTGTCTTACACTGATCTCCTAGAAATGGCAATGAATATTGCAGGATATGGTAGAGTAACACTTCTGCATATTAGAACCATGTTATAAGTTATGATAGCCTTGTACCTAGTAGGCCCCTCTCTCTCTCCTTTGCTGTTAGTTTGAATTTGATACCATCTGAGATTATTGGTGAGGGAAAAATAAATTAATTCACAAGAGAAAAAGGGTAAAGGAATCATAGGTTTAGAGCATATTGGCTATTCCTTGATAATTGCTTTAGTACCTTCACTCTCCAAAGCACAACTGCAGGTGAAACACTGATGCAGTTTTCCTTCTGTGACACAGGGCAGACAGAAGTGTAAATTCCCTGTAGTTAATCATATTGAAACCTGTTCATAGGTGTATATCAAGACAGAGGTTTTTTCACTTACTCCACATTTTGAAAGGGATCCAGTCAACAAGGTTTGCCATTCTAAACCACCTGGTAAATATGTACAATCCTAATATTGCACATTTTTCTCCATTGCATATGTCTCACATTGCAGAATTTCAGCTTTTTTTCACATACTAAAGAGTTGCCACAATGCTATCTCTTACCGTGCATACTGGGAAAAAAAAAAAAGTTACTTCAAGTTAAATTACACAGTTCAATCCCTATTTTTCTCACACAATCCAGAAAACATCTTTCTGGGAGCACAACAGCTATAAAATCGGAATGGGCACTGTGGCCACTAATGCAATTGCACGTTACTACCTTCATATATTTCATGGCACAAACAAGCTCACTGACCTGCTCTGTCCTAACAGGAGTATACAGTCTCTCGTACCTATGCAGTCTCCCAAAGAACAAGTCTGTCCTCCCTTTTTTGTTCCCCCCATCTTACATGAGAGATACTTTTCTATATCCCTGGTTTAATCCCTCCCATGTGGATTGGGGTAAGTGGAAATGAGCTGTGTTGTCCCTGAGACTCTTCACTGTGCTGAGAAAAGAGGCAGAGCTGAAGCATAAAGATGCTGTTTTTCTCCCCAAAACAGCTCTGCTTTTGGCATACCTATTCTAATTTTCTGCCAGTGTGACATTTTTTTAAAATAAAACCAGTCAAATTAAGAATGTTGTACTGTAGAAATTATTTCAAAGACACAGCCCAACTGTGTCATGGTTTGACATGACAGCCTTTTCTGGTAAGCGGGATGGGGCTGTAAAGATGGCGCCTGTAAGAAGTTGATTGCAACTCTCCCCAGCTCTGAGCCAGACCCACGTCTGGGGCTGAGCCAATTAGATGCCTCCACGATCACTTTTTAAGAAGAAGCTGGAAGAGGAGGTTGCTTTCCTCCATCTTTTTCCTGCTTCTTCCTTCTTCTGTCTCTTCTCCTTCTTCTTCTGGCTGGTGGTGGTGTAAGGAGTAGGAACAGTGAGAGAAACGACCATGCGGACTCCAAGGTCAGTGATGAAAGAGAGGAGGAGGTGTACCAGAGCAGAGACTCCCCTGCATTCTATGGAGAGAATTGGTGAAGCTGAGATTTATTTCCATGTCTTTAAGGACTCCGCATCAGCGGCAGAGATTCATTTTGATAGGGCTGACCCCGAGCCAGGGGCAGTGATTTTCTTCTTTAAGACTATGGCCAGAGCAGGCCTTGTCC
>WBNH01004004.1:0-16397 GCA_013401255.1 Urocolius indicus
TCTAGAAAAGTGGAGACTGAGGGTGAATCTTTTTAATATTTACATTTCTTATTTTTAATATTTGAATTTTTTAATTTTTATTTTAATTATTTTTAATATTTACAATTATCTAAATGGTGGATGTCAGGAAAGTTGGGGCATCCCTTTTGTCTATTGTAGCTAGCAATAGAAGAAATGCTAATGGGATGAAGCTGGAACACAAAAAGTTCCACTGAAATATAAGAAAAGAACTATTTTACTGCGAGGGTGATGGAGCAGTGGAACAGGCTGTCCAGAGAAGGTGTGGAGTCTCCTTCCTTGGAGGTATTCAAGATCCACCTTGACATGTTGCTGTTTGATCTGATCTAGATGGACCTGCTTGTGCAGGGTGGTTGGATTAGATGATCTCTAAAAATCCCTTCCAACTCCTACCATTCTATGATTCTGTGATGATTCTAAGAAAGGAGTGGCCATACTGTCTAAGTAATGATCAGCAGAGCAATATTCTGTAGAAGCTAAATTAATTTATGATTATCAGAGTATTTGGGACAAACAGCATATTTTGCTTATAGTGACAAGTTACTTATTTCTTTTTATGAGATGTTCTAAATGAATGGGTTGAATAGGTTTGAAAGGATAAATTTGATTTTAGATGTCTGTTGACTTTAATATGGTGCTTTGATCATGGAATCATAGAATGGTTTCAGCTGGAAGAGACCTTTGAGATTGAGTGCAGCCTTTGTTCCAGCCCTATCAACCACTAGACCATTTCCTTAATTGCAACATCTGTCCCTTTCTTAAAAACTTCCAGGGATGGTGACTCCAGCACTTCCCTGGGCAGTCATTTCAATGCCTGACAATCCTTTCAGTAAAAAAATTCCTCCTAATATCCTAGTATCGATATCTTTCTTGTAGAGAAAGGCCCAAAACTGGACACAGTATTTGAGCTGGAGCCTCAGCAAAGCCGAGTACAGGGGAATGATCACCTCCATCCTCCTGCTAATGACACTGTTCCTGATACAGGCCAGGATGCCATTGGCCTTCTTGACCACCTGGGCACACTGCTGGTTCATGTTCAACCACTGTCAACCAACACTCCCAGGTCCCTCTCTGCCTGGTAGTTTCCAGCCACTCCTCTCTAAGCCAGCTGCTCTGTGTTGCCACTAGTTAATGCATTTATTTTCCTATCCAGACTAGTTATCTGAATAAACTTTCAAAAGATCATATCTTTTATGAGCACTATGGCAAAAAGTTATTAGGATCTCTATAATTCTGGTGGAGATCTTGATAATTTCTTATTTACTTACTGAAGAAGTTGTAGCAGAATAAGAATAAAATAAGATTTACCAATCAATATCTGAAATTTCCATTTCATTCACAATTCTGACATTTTAATGGACAACAATCTTGATTTATATTTTTTTTCACTCTGTCAGGAAAAATTCCTCATATTTATAGCATGATGGTTATTTAGAGTAAAGCTTCTTCAGTGCAATAGAAAAATACTTTGTACCCTTGACTTTCATAGACTTTAGCATCCACTCCCCTGCTTCCCATGTTGTTCTCTTATGTGTTTCCTGATTAACAATATTGCTTAAGAGGTTTTTTTTTTTCATGAATTGCAAAATTCATAAGTGCTCAGGGAATCAATAACCAGGAAACTGTGATGGCAAGGAAGAACTCTTATCATTTTATAATATGCTACTTATAAAATGACATTGCTCTACTGAAATCCAGGAGCTACCTCTTATTCCCCTCTCTCACTTTTTCATAAAAAAAGATATCAAACAGAAATATTTGTGAGATTAAGTATACTGTTCATCTCCTGTGACTCAAACTATTATGTATAGTTCAGAGATATACAGTATAAAATGCACAAATAAAACTAGGAGAAAAAACAATCAAACAAGATCAAAACTATGTTTCTAAAAACGCTCAATTTCTCTGTATGGAATAAATAATTTAGACTTAAATTCTGTGATCAGGCTCTTTCATATATTTTCTGTATGTTTCATTTTCATGAGAATTGGCCCATAAATTACATTTCCTTAAATATATTTTCAATCTATTGCTACTTAAAAATCAATGATAAAGAGTTAAAAATTCAAATCCATTTAAAATCTGATCCTGACTATACTTAAAATCATTTTAGTTTTCTTACTGAAGTGATAAATAAACGATATTGAATTTTTATAAAATTATTCAGAATGTGTGAAGGTTGAAAGATTTGTTATTACACATATTAGCAAACTAAGGGAAAGGTTGCACATTATATTGCCCAAAGTTATTTATCATGTCACAGGTGAAAATTAGATTTTTAACATTCCAGATCTTTCCTCTATCTGTCCTATATACTGGCTAGTGTTTCTTCTAGATACCATCATGTCATTTTAATATAAGTTTAAAAAAACCCAAAAACAATTAAATAAAAATAGCTCAGATTATGGAGGTTTTTTGGGTTTTTTGTGTTTTTTTTTTTTTTTAAACTAATAGCTAGAGTCGTATTCACTGCATTACTACACCAAGAAAATGTATTCTGAATGTGAACTTGGAAAATTACACCAAAGCAAAGCTATTGCTTTAGTAATGTTACCCATTCCTGTGTGACTGTCCTGTGCTACACAATTGTTATATGAATGAAATAATGTCTACCTCCTAGAGCTCTGTGTTATATCAGCATATTACATATTTAATGAGCAAAATTCAGTTTAGGAACACAGATGACATATTGGAGCCTGTTGAAGCTGCAGTGTCATGCTTGTTTTCTTAGGAAAAATATCTTTGAAAGAGAACTGGACAGAAATGATCCTGTTTTATCAGGCATCCAGGCACTAGTCCTGCCAAACAGCCTGCTTTTCACCTCTATACCTCTATGTGTAGCAATGATCCTTCACTTTTGCTTTCCTTTGTGACAGCTGTAATTCTTATGATGTAAAAGTTATGACTTATTTTAAAAATATTATATTATATTAAAAATATTATATTTTTTCTGAATTACTTGAAAATCAAAATAATAAAATCTTTCACAAAGATTTTTCAGTTTTTTAGTTTCATGCACTTATTTTTTTTTCTGGTTTCAAGAATAAAACATTTAGTAATCTATAGTGACTTGTGCTAGATGTGTACTTTAGGAAGAATTTAAAGATTGGTAAGATTCTAAGTAAAGAAGAAATATTTAAGCTGCTTAGCATGACCTTCTGTAAATATAAATCAAAGAAGAGTAAGTATTGCAGTGAGACATTATTTTATCTGTCTGCACTCCAACAAGAGTCATCTTTTATTTAAAGTTTCAAACGTGAGAAATGAGGAATTTACTTTTGTGTTTAGTTTCAGGTTTCGGACTTAAATATTAGTGACCTACACTGACTGATGTGATTCTAGGAAAAACTTCATGACTCAGATTTTAAGGGCAGAAGAGTTAATGATCCTCATCTAAGCTAACCTCCTATAAAATTCACAGCAAAAAGCAGTGATTCTTTCATAAAGAATAAGAAGTTTGTTCTCTATATTCTTTTATTTTGTACTTTAAGCTGTTAGTTGATTTTTAATTCTTTTAAAATAAGGTGATAAAATGCTCTGAATGTCTTTAATAAGATGGTGTCAACACATCTAAAGACATAATCCAAAATTCCTGGGTTATTTAAAAATAAGAAGATATCAAATGTGTTAAACTAAATCTTGTAACTAGATACAGACTTCCTTTACAAATTATTAGCATTGCATGATTTTACTTTTCATTAGACTGAGTGTATGCTGCAAATACTCACATCATTCTTCTGTTTAAATTCATGTTAAATATTCACACTTTTCCATGAGAAGTGCAGGAAATCACTAAATTCTGGTATTCTTTTCTTACACATTATTTCTTTTCTTCACTTTTAAAGTGTTACAGATTTTAATTGTTGATATGCCTTCAATTATAACTAATGTCTTATCGTCATAATTTAACTAGAAAGAGAAAGCTGAAGCTAGAACAACATCAGTGAATATAATTTATAAGCATTTCCACATTTGTGCCTTTGTTAAAGAGTATTTTTTGTGGTTTGAAACCCTTCTCTCACCCCACAGAGAAAAACGAAGCTTGCCACAACAGAATCAGTTGTTCATATTCTGATTTAATGATTATAACATCTTTTCTCTCTTGCAAACAAATGCTGAAACTTTGTTTCTGGCACAGGATACAGAATGCTCAATAGATTTTGAGCAGTTTCTCCCTCATCCTTTATTTCTTTATTCAATGACATATTTGCAAAGGTTATGAGGGTTCCTTATTTTGGTTAATTCTTCTGAATTAGGGTAAAATTTATCTTTTTCATTCTAGCTGCATATAAATGAATGACTTTGTTCGAACAGTTTCATTGAGCAATTGATACAACCATTTCTACTATTCTGAGAGTTGTTATTTGCTGCTTTCTTATCAGAATAATAATTATTGTAAATTGTTTCTTTCCTAATAGTACTAACATATTCAGCCTCCACAGAAGTCCAAAAGTTGTTTAGGAACATTGGTTCTACAAATTCCAGGAAAAATAAGAACCTTAACACTATTATTTGAAAACAGTTTAACATGTCATAATGCACATATGATTACAAATGTTATTAAATGTTGATAGCATACTTAATCTTGAAAATTGCATCTATACTGCAATATTTGTAAACTAACATGCTGTATATTTAACTACCATTTAAAGCATGTTTTGGAATAGTTTTTGTTTAATTTAATCCAACTAGCTTGAGATAAATATCTTGGGTTAGTGAACTTTTTAGATAGCTCAAACTTTCAGCATTCAAGAGACAATGAACTATTGCATTTGATAGACATTGAGTTGCTAGAGATTCTCCAAAGAAGAACAATGAAGACAGTGAAAAGTCTAGGGAAGAAGTCCTGTAAGGAATGTCTGAGGGAATTGGAAGTATTTAGCCTAGAGAGAAGGAAACTTGAGGAAGCTGTACTATAACTACCCGAAAGGTTATAGTGAGCTAGGGATCAGTCTCTTCTCCCAAGGAACAAGAGATAGGACAGATAGAACAAGGTGAAATGGCCTTAAATTGTGCCAGAGAAGGTTCAAATTGGATACTAGGAGAAACTTCTTCATAGAAAGAGTGGCCAAGATTTGGAACAGGCTGTCCAAGGAAGATCATCCCTGGACATATTTACAAGATGTGGTGCTTAGGAACATGGTTTACTCGTGGGCTTGGTAGTGTTGGGTTAATGGTTGGACTTGATCTCAGCAGTTTTTTCCAATCTAAATTTTTCTATGATTTTCTCTTGGAGATCTTCACAGAGGATGGTTGCAGAAGAGCTAACTAAGGAATAAATTTTAAAATGTCATAAATTAAAATATTAGATTCTCAGATCCAAAAGCTATCAACACAACAGTCTTATCCATATTACACGTTGGATTCTCCACTGAGTGGTGTTTTTGTGCCATTATTCACACTTATTCAGATTGTAAGAACAAAGAATTAGATTACATTATCATGCTGTTCTTTTTTTTGCAAAATGCAAATGACTTCACAAAGTATAAGTTTACAGCAAATGAGAGGCATCGGGGCATTCCTCTAGGAGAAAATTAAATTATACAGTTTAAATTTTTCAAATAATTCATGGCAAGATAGTAAAAGCTTGAATATCAAACTATGACCTGAAGGTCTAGATACTATTGTAATTTCTGTGACTAGATTCAGTAACAATATTATTATTATTATATATCTGTTCATACTGGCTGTAACAAGAACAATATACACAATAAAACAACATGAGAAGGAGAGGTTAGGTTGCAATAAATGAGCATGGAGAAGTACTGTGCTCCAGAGATGAAGGATATATGCTTTTGTTTCAGGTTAGCTGTGTTTATTGTACTTTCCTGTTTCTAATCCTATGTGCTTTATGAACAGTGACTCCAATGTAGTTCTGCCATGGAGTAATAATTTGCAAAATAAATGTAAGTGAGGTTTGGTCATGTCATAAGGACCTGTCTTAGGAGGCTTTTTTGTACACAAGGGGCTGGAGCAGTTTAGCTTAGCTACTAGAATCTAACAAATGACCTAATACCTAATTTGCACATTTCAGGCCATGTAGACTCAAGGGTTTATGTTTTACATTTAGGTTCACACATTCTATGGAATTTTCAATTACATACTATTGCTCACATATGATTCCTAAGCCCTCTCATTCTTGCAGCTTCTGATGAACACATCCCTCAGAGAGCTCAAGAGCTCCCTACACATTGATTGAATTACATTGCATTTCTTAATGTCTTCAATTGCTTGTTTGTATACTGAAAGGTAAGAAGCATTTCAACACATTAAAAACATCATACAGAAATGCCATAATGTCAGTTTTGAGAGGGAAATTCAACAGAAGAAGGTAGCAATCACTTGTTGGGACATTTTTATTTTCTTGAAAGTTTCAATCTTCAGTGAAATCAAATAGTCACACTGCAGTATACATATGAGCAGAAAGTATGTTTGGAAGGATGCACTAAAAAAGAACACATTTTATTCTACTGGGACTATGTCTACTGATCTCATTTTTGAGGTGATCATGTTCTTGGTAATCTCCAGGGATCTGTGAGAGCTTACCTCTGAATGAAGACTTCTTTCAAAAATGCTTTCAAGTCTTTCTTCTTCTAGAAATGCTGAAAGAGATAATTGGCAACATTCTAGAAACAAAAATTAAAATATATAGAGACTATTTTTAGTGATCAAAGATAGCTATTTAACCATCAATTCTTAAGCTAAAAGTGACAATATTGTATCAGCACATTAGACATAAGAATCCCAAGATATCAGTCTGAAATTTTTCTGTAAGCTACAGTTGAAACCAACAAGAAAAACAAATGGTTTAGGAAAATTCACAGTTTCTATAATAGGTCTGACACTTGCCACACTACATCTGCATCATTATATAAGATACTAAAGCAGTAAGAACATCCTAGTTCTTATGGTTTAATGGAAGAAGGTGGTCAAGGGATAGGAGAAGGAAGCAATGGTGACTCTAGAGAGAGGTAAATAAAGAGAAAAAGAGATTTTTCAGTTTCCACAAATCTGCAAGTATTTTAAAACATCAAAGATAACTATAAATATCTGTCATATTCTTCAACAATGTTTTTACAATTAAAGTTTTAATATATTTCTTATGCAACCTAGTGGAAAAAAAAATCACACTATAAAATTAAGCCAAAGGAAAAATAAAGATAAGAACAATAGAAAGAAAAGTTAAACTTTGTTTGCAGACTATTACCGTAGAAAAACATTCTGCTTCAGGCAATTGTTTTGCCTGAGAAAATCACACTTTTATTTATTTATAAAGTGGTAGTGATTATACAAAACCCCCATATTTTGTACAGAAACTAGTCTAACAAGCTTAACTTCAAATGCAGGCTGGTCTAAAAGACTGCCACGTTGGTTACTTCATGTTAGCAATTTCTTTTCCTTCAGGTAATGAAAATCATATTTGCTTTATGAAAAAGACTCCAAATCTCCCTCCAGCTCACAAAGAATAAATACAATACTGTATCCATTTTTGTGTTTCATTGCCAAAGGAAAATCAGGAAAAATTGAGACTCAAACTGATAGAAGTGATTAATTATCAGAATCTCAGAGTTGTTATACACTTCAATTAATTTTTGTTGCTGTTATTTTTGGTTTTGAAACTGAAGAAAAAAAAAAGCTTAAACCTTTTTACTGTCAAAATAATTCTTAATTGACATAACTTTTACAGTCCTGATGGTAAGGCTGGCAACAGAATATCTTGCCACTGCACAGAAAGAAGTACATATACAAGAGAAAACTCTATTGACAGAGACTCATCTGGAGTCTTATGTCCAGTTCTGGGCTCCTCAGCTCAAGAGGGATAGGGAGGTTCAGGAGAGAGTACAGTGCAGGGCCACCAAGATGATGTGGGTATCTCCCCCACATTGAGGGGGGATCTCATTGATACTTACAAGTATTTGAAAAGTGTATGTCAATGGGATAGGGCAACATTTTTTTTTCTATAGTGTTTAGTGAAAGAACAAAGGGTAATGGAAAAAGCTGGAAAACAAAAACTTCTACTTAAAAAACTTACTTAGTGTAAAGGAAATACTTATTTAATGTAGATGAGGGAGTCCTGGTACAGGCTACCCAGGAAGGTTATGGAATTTCTTTCTCTGGAGGTTTTCAAAACCCACCTGGATATGTTCCTGTGCAGCCTCTTCTAAGTGGACCTGACTGAGCAGGGGGGTTGGAGTAGATGATCCCTTGAGGCCACTTATGACCCCTACCATACTGTGATTCTGTGATTTTCTTTACAGATTCATATGAAGAGTGGGTTTGGCTTTTGGTTTTGATGGTTTTTGGGGTTTTTTTAAACTGTTCTTTGTAGTTTATTATAGAAAATAAAGGACAATGTCTTGAGCTGATCAGAGCTAAAATAATAAGTCTAATCTGAAAAAGAAGACTGGCGGCATTTCAAAGTGGAGTATGAGACAAGGTATAATATCCAGGCTACATTAAAGCAAAGATTATTTTATATATATTCACTTTCAAGTAAACCAAGATGAAGGGCAAATAAATGAATTGCCAATGTTATCAGGCCCTCCAGCACATCCTGGGTACTTCTGTTTCTCTGTCAAAGGACAATTAAGCAATCCTCCCAGCAAAATATGAGGTCTACATTGCAGTACAGCAATAGTAAGAAGTTTCCCCCTTCACTTACATTATATAATTCTGTAAATGAAGACTTCGGCAACCTCAGTGTCGTTTGTCAAATAATTCTAGAATTTGGGATAGATCTCTGATTCTCAAGCCCATGCTAGACTGCTTGATAAGATTATTATCATTTTATTACAACATTGTAAGTTTTCAGAGAAAGTTATGCAGATGGAAACATTACTAGCTTCAAGATTTTAGATAATATACATTTTGCATATTTTAAAAATAATTTTATTTACCAAAGTCTATAGTAAAATTCATTTTTAATGCCTATAGAGTTTTGTAAATTGTTTGAAGATATCTCTGTGGAGCTACACTCAGTTAAGAAATATTTTATGAGAAATATGAGGCTGGTAAAACCAGATCAGGTCTGATGTGTCTTCAGCTGTATCTTCCCTAGTTACAGTAGAGGAAAGATAGTGTTTGATTCAGTGACTCTGGCAATCCCCTGGCCCTATGAAAGAAAAAACATATGTGGGAAGGATCAGGAGATATAGTACAAATAGCTCATGGCTGAAATAGCCTGTTCAGGGGGAAACAAAGCTTTCAGAGAGAATATGGGCTTTGAGATATTCCTTCCAATATTTTGCAGTCCATTTGAGCAGCAGAATCAGTAAACAGGGCAGTAACTACCCTTTCTTTGCAGAGGATACAGAAATTTGCATACGTTGTGCTTTGGTTGTATGTGCAGAACATATGTGATCCAGAAACCTTTAACAGATCAGACAGTATATATATTTTAAAGGATTTCTCTCTGTATGGTGATTATCAAAAGCCCTGTTGAACAGTTTTGATAATGCCTCTTAAATCTGGAGAATTTATTAGGCTTCCAATCTGCAATTATTTATAAAAAATGTAGCTTGTTTCATAGAAGACACTTCTTATTTCTTGTTGTCACAGTGAAAATACGGTCATTAAAGATAAGTGTGAAATTTTAAACAGATGTTAAAATACTTTAGAGTTAAGAAATCTTTTGAAGATTCTTTCCTGCCACCTCTGGACAATTATTAATCTTGTCTCACTGCTGTTTCTTTTTTCCTTCATCTCAAATCCGGAAATGATTATTGTCAGAAATCACCAACACAATGTAGAAAAGAAAATTATTAGGGATAACAAAATATCATACCAAGTAAGCATTGCAGAATTCAGACACAGTTGTGAAGAGGCACCGTCCTGGATGTTTTTTCAACGTTACTCTATTTCTTGTCACAACATTAAGAATCTAAACTTGGAAACAGAACAGACAAAACATCTGCAGGGGTGAGATGAGTAGATTGGGTACCTGTAGCAGTTACTCTGAGGCTTGATTCCATAGACATGGGAAGTGCTGGGGTTAAGCATCAGTGGTGGAGACCTCTCTGTTTCTGAAAACCCAAATGTTGACCTATCACGAGTCTTACAGGCAAATGTAATGCATGTTCACATTGCAGCACTCTCAAGGCCAAACACAATTAATATTAGTACTGAAGTGCTTGATTTTTTTTATAGAGAAAGGAAATGTTTTAACCAGTTGAGTGAGAAGGCAACATATTATCACCTAAAGCTCTGTGTTTACATTAGCTTTTTACTTGAGTTGATACTTTCTGAAATCATTGTGGTTTCAATTCATCAAGGCCCTCATATTTAGTATAAAGAAAAGTATATGTATTTTCAGATTTAATTACTTCAAAATCCTGAGTACCTAAGAAATATCTTGAGACTTTCTCTTCCTTCAGTGCTTTTCTTTTGTAATTGCTCTATAAGCAAAAGCATCTGGTCACAAAGGAGCAATATCATAAAAACAATCACAGCAACCAGCGAAAATCTCTTATTAAATTTCATAAAAGATTCTGTCTCTTACATGTTTTCATGGGGAAGTTATGCAGTACAGCACAGATAGAATCACAAGTCACAGATGTCTCCTCTAGTTTTTTTATAAAATATTATCTCATGCTGCTTTAAAACTCCGCAGATTAAATAAATAAATAAGTCAACCAATTAAAGATTCTATTCTAACAATCAACATTTGAAACTTTTCCTTTTGTCTTGAAAACCAAAACAGCATATGAGGTGAACAATCACTTAGAAGATTTACAAGATTGTTTTCTGATACTGTTCATGGCTCCTGAGAATACAGATCTGAGACTTGGAAATTCAGAGTAGACTCATTTGGGAAGGAATCAGTACACAAAATGATAAGAATTAATCCAAAGGATATGATTCTCATTAGAGTTTTAAGAGGATGCAGTTTCAAATTTTCTCATGCTCAGTTGCTTCAAGTCACCCATGCTTACAGACATCTAAAAAATTCATGGTCTAAGGATCTTTGATGGGATAACACACATCAGGAATTCCTCATAAATAGCAGTGTGTGGATTTTATTTATTTAGATAGTTGAAAGAAATACGACCCAATGTTCCTTAAGGTGTAGATATGTGAATTAATACTGCCAGAAGTGATCATGCCCACAGCAGAATAAATAAGAAATGCATATCCTTGTAACATTGAAAACATTACTAGTCAGTAAGTCAACCTAGCTAATTCTTATCGTGTGCTACGACTAGAAATATTTTTCACTATTTTGGAGAAGGATATTTTGAGTCTACATTTTGTTAATGACAAAAATATTATCTACATACTTAGAAAAGTGTGGCCTTTTACAGGTATTCTACACACAATTAATTAAAAAAATATAATGAAGTATTCACTTGTTATTTATAAACTCACTCTAGAGAATCTATGGTGATTTATATGTGTAGAGAATCTTCCCTGCAATGATACTTCTGCAAAAGCTAATTATGTTTTAGAGCCATAGCAATATGATAATATCATGAAGAAACTTTATCAAAAGCCATATTAATTAATTCTAGCACTACTCACTGATCATTAGTTCATGTACTGTAATAATCAGTTATAGAATCAACAAATTCTATGTTCTCAGTTAATTTCTCTGTTTTTAAAAGGCAGTCAGCTCTGACACTCTTTTAATAAAAACAAAATAAATCCCTGATAGATTAGAAAATTTTAATAAATTGTAATTTTATTTAAAATCTTGAAAAAAACTTATATTCCTATTGTATCGCTGCCAGTGAAGCAAAGGTTTGTTATATTTCAGATTCTTGCCTTTTATCTGTAGACATTTTATTTTCTTAGCTAGATGAGAATTCAACCATATAATTTTTTGTGTTTTAGCATTTAAGTCACATTTTTACTTCACAGAGGAATTTAGGCCAGCATTTCTAAGTATTTATTTTCCAATTCTTTAATTTCTTTTTACCTGGGCATAAATGATAACATAAATCCTGGAGTATGTTACACAGTTTCACAGTTGTATGTTGCTTACAATATTACTGGAAGTTTGGGCCCTGCAAATATTTGCACATTTATTTTAAAGCTTATAACTTACTCAAAATGTTAGTTCAAAAATATTTGACAGACTGAAATCATACTGTCCTATTACAGTAGACAAGGCCAGGTAGAAAAATAGACAGATGTAATGCTTCTGTCTTAAGCAAAGACTAAGAGCTTTGCCTTTCTAAAAATTTGTCTTAAGATTGACAAAATTTATACTAGCTTCAGGAAAGCTGTGATTTTAAGCAGGTTGCAGGAATCAAGTAGCAAACAATAACAGAATGCCCAAGAGGGAAAAACAAAGGAATAATGCTGTCTTGCAACAGCAGATACAATTTCCGAAATCCCAAATACTTCAAAATTCGGGACTGAATCCTTCAAGAAGTAGAACAGTTAAGTTTCATTGAATTCATTGGAGCTATACTGAACCAGTTTTTAAAACTAATCTCTCGCCCTTCACCCCTCTAACATAATAATCTCCTCTATTCCCTTGACAGCGACTCTGTCCTGACTACACGTGAGTAGAGTACAGGTGTTTCTTTAACTGAACTTCTTTGCACATAGAAACGGTGGAAGAAAACCAAGTCCGGAGTTATCTTTTGGGCTATACCTTGCCACAACATGGTTCTTGCATGAAGAATTCATATTACTTTTCTGTATTTCAAGTCTACAATAACAGATTTAAAAAAAGAAGCAAGTATGTACAGATGCACTTCTGGCTGAACAAAAAGATCAATCTAAAGCAAAAAGGCTTTTATACTAATGAAGTTACAAGGCATGCCAGCACCCCGAGCCCATATCCTGCCTTTTAGAGAGTCTCACAGAACTCGAATATATTAGCTGCTCTAAACTGCAGGATAACTAAGGATGGCAGATCACATGGAGATCATCTAGTCAGACACTGTGTCAAAGAAAGGTCAACTACAGCAAGTAGTCTAGGACATTGTTCAGGTTTTAAATATGCCCAAGGGTGCATATTCCACTACTTCTCTGGGCAATCTGCACCAGCACTCAGTCACCCTCATAGTAAAAAACATTTAATATTCAAACGCAATTTATTGTATTGCAATATTTTCCCATTGCCTCTGACTCCTAACCCCTGGAAAAGCCTGACACAGTTCAGCCTTCAGCTATTTGTACATATGGATAAGATGGTTCCCTGAGTCTTCTCCAGGATGAACAGTTCCAAATATCTCAGCCCATCCAAATAACACGAATGTCTCAGTCTCCATCTTTGTGACTGTTTGCTGGACTGATTCTAGTATGTTCATGTTTCTTTTACTGGGAAACCTGGAACTGAACACAACTCTCTCCAGGTGCGGCCTCACCAGTGTTGAGCAGCAGAGGATCATTTACCTCCCTCTGCCTGCTGACAGTGTTCCTAATGCAGCTGATGAGGTCATTGTGTCTTTGCTGCAAGGGCACCTTACTTGCTCAGATTCATCTTCCTGTCCACACAGAACCCAAGGTCCTTTTCTACATTCAGTTGTCCTCAACATTTCCTTGTGCATCAGTGTTTGTTTTGCTGTTGACGTACTTGCAGAAACCTCTTTTATTGACTTTTATGTTCCTCACCTGATCTAAATCCAATGAAGATTGTCTTTCTTATCTCCCATTCTCCTGGTTCATCTTACACTGGTTTTAATTCTTGTATACCAATTTTTCATGTTTGAGTTTTGATAAAAGATTCTTGTTGATCCACACAGGCTTCCTGACACCTTTGCTTGATTTCCTGACTTTCTTCCTTCAAGCTCAGGAACAAAGATATACTCTTCTTGAGGTAGGAGAGGAGTTTATACCTACTTAAGGAGAGTAAGACTTTTCAGAGAGACCTGAACAGGTTGGATCAATGGACTGAGGCCAATTATATAAAGTTTAACAAGGCCAAGGGCTGAGTTCTGCTGTTGGGCTACAACAACCCGCTGCAAGATTACAGGCTTGGGGTAGAGTGGCTGGAAGGTTGTCTAGAGGAAAAAGACCTGAGGGTGTTGACAGTTAGCTGAATATGAGCCAGCAGTATGCCTAGGTTGCCAAGAAGGTCAATGGCATCCTGGCTTGTATCAGAAATAGTATGACCAGCAGGGCCAAGGAAATGATTGTCTGTTTATATGTCACATTGGTGAACCTGGCACTTCGAATACTGTGTTTAGTTTTGAGCCCTTCAATAGTTGGAGACAGCCAACAAAGCTGGTGAAGAGTCCAGAGTCCATCTGTGAGAGACTGACCACATTCCCCAATTCCCGACCCCCTGAGCTGTTGAGGGGGAAGGAGGTAGAGATATTGAAAGCAGTGAGCCGAGGTCAGGAAGAAAGGGAGGGACATCTTAAAGTATTGGTTGGAATTTTCTCATCGTTCTACTCCATTTTTGCTTTTTGTTCAGTTTTGTTTCTTGTAGTTGGTAGAATAAACTTTCTTACTTTCCTCTCTGAGTACTGAAGTCTGTTTTGCCTGGAACCATAATTGGCAGTGAGCCTTCTCTGCCCTTGTCTCATTCCACAACAACTTTGTTCACCTTTTTTCCTGCTCATCTTGCTGGGACCACCACCATCCTAATGAGGATGGGGATGGATTGGAGGCAGTGGGAAAGAGACGGCCGTGGTGCTTTGTTGCCGGATGGGCAAAACCATGACGAGGTCAATCTTTTGTTTCCAGTAAATGGTAGGACACAACAAAATGGGCTCAGGTTGCTCCAGGGGAGGTTTAGATTGGACAGTAGGAAGAATTTTTTTACTAAGAGGGTCTTTAGGAGTTGAAATGGGCTGCCCAGGGACATGAGGGAGTCACCATCCTTAAAGATATGTAAAAGACACATAGATGAGGTACTGAGGAACATGATCTAGTTTAGTGATGGGCTTGGCAGTATTAGGTTAGACTCAACAATATTAAAAAGATCTCTTCCAATCTTAACGATTCTGTGATTCTGTTCTTTAATACACCTCAGAACAACATTGGCCTTTTTGGCCACAAGGGCACGTTTCTGGCTCATGTTTACTTTGTTATCAACCAGGGCTCCAGGTCTGCCGAGCTGCTTTCCAGTAGGTCACCCCCAACCTATACTGGTGCATGGGGTTGTTCGTCCCCAGGTGCAGGACTCTACACTTGTCCTTGTTGAACCTCACGAGGTTCCTCTCTGCCCAGCTCTCAAGCCAGTCAAAATCTCACTGAATGGCAGCTCAGCCTTCTGGGGAATCAGCCAGTCCTCCCAGTTTGGTGTTGTCGACAAACTAGAGGGTACACTCTATCCCCTCATCCAGGTGGTTGGCGAAGATATTGAACAAGACTGNTCCACCTCACTGTCCATTCATCCAAACCACACTATCAGAATTTTCCCATGAGGATGTTACAGGACATGGTGTCAAAAGCCTTGCTGAAGTCAAGGGGGATACTGGGGAAGACACTATCGTGAAGTCGAAGGGAAATTGACTCCTGGGATCATCTGACAGATTGAGTCTTTCCTCCTCCCCGCTTGACATGCCTTGAGTGAGACTTAAACTAAGCACTTGTTCAGGAAACTTAGAAATCTCTCTATAGAGTTACTCTTAAACTTTTTGTAGCCACACTGTATTTTCTATAACTTTGCGTACTGTATTACTTGTGTATTTATTTTTGCTTGTTATTTTTCCTGCAGACAGTTACTATCACCAGCAATTCATAAGAATCTATATAACTCTTACAGGAACAAAACTGCACTGTTTAAGTAGCCAGTCGTCACAGATTCTCCCTGAATGCGACCAAACCCTGGACTGTGGCTGTGCTAGTTCATGAGCACGACTGGACCAAAGGTGCAGTCTGCTATCAGTGAATCCAGAGTTATGATAGCTCACAGGAAGTGAACGCAGCTGCAATGATCTTGACAAATTAAGTAACACTCAGAATTTAAATCTAGCTACACCTAACCTCAGTGAGACGAGTTAGAATGCAAGGGGGATTATTTTCTCCCAAACCACTCTGTCCCCTTTTAATGTGACAAATATCATCATAGAAAGCTATCAGGTTGGTCAAACATGATTTCTGCCTGGTGAATCCATGTTAACTCACCCTGATAACCATCTTTTCCTTCATGTGTTTTAAGGTAGTGTCCAGGATGAGCTGTTCCAGTACTTTTTCAGGGATGGAGGTGAGTCTAACTGGCCTGGAGTTTCCTGCATCCTCCTTTTTGAACTGTATGAAGACTGGAGTGACATTGGCCTCTCTCCAGCCCTCAGGCATCCTGTTTGTTTTCCATAGTCATTCAGAAGTGATAGAGAGTGGCTTAGCAATAACATCAGCCAAGTTCCTCAGAACACATGGGTGCATCCCATCAGGACTCATGGTGTCCAGCTTTCCTAACTGGTCTCTAAGCAAATCCTTACCCACCATTCTTCAGATTATCTCACTATCTGCCAGGCATT
>WBNH01004004.1:16462-40865 GCA_013401255.1 Urocolius indicus
AGACCCACATGAGTCACTGAATGAATAATTTGATAGAATAATTTCAGTTGGAAAAGCTCTTTAATAATATTAAGTAAAAATATTTAACTATTTTTCAATTAAAATCTAGTTTTTCCAGACTTCTGATTTCTCAAATATGTAATGTTTACATTGTATAACTATTTAAAAATAAATTCTTTGCATGAGATTCAACCAACAAAATATGTTTCAAGGTAGTTTTGAGAGTTGTTTAATGTAAAACATGGATTTAAAGCTACTGATTAGATGCAAGACACCAATTATATGCTTAGCAATTATGTTGAGGCTGCAGGTACTCATCTGTGGTACTTAGATGGATAATATCTAAAAATGGGTGAAAGTATACAATCATTGAGGAAAGAGATGTGATTGCATTTTTTCATTGCTATATTTACTTATAAGTTACATTTTTTTATTTCTTAAAGCAAAGATGAAACAGTAGTTGGAGAAAGGAAGAATATGTGACAAATTTTAAGCTAAGATTATTTCTGACTTGAGACAAAATAGCTAAATAATAACCTTTTCTATGTTGTGATTCATACAGTGAACTGATAACAGCCAGGCAAGATTGTGATACCCTTGTTCTACAAGCTGGAAGTCTTAAGTAGATGTTCTGGTGAAAAAGAACCAGAAATTGATGCTTATTTCTGATTTAAATTACATAGCCATTGAAAAGTCAGTTTTGTTTTCTACATTCTTAGTAAGGAAGCAAAAAACCAGAACCAAACAGCACAGATATTTTATGGAAATTAACGCAGCCTTAGCCTTAGACCTTAATTGCAGGTTTGAATCAGAGGCTTATGTAGTGAGGTATTTAGAGATAAAAAAACAAGGGAAAATTTCCCTATATTTTCTATTCATCAGTCATATTAGTAGTAACAAAATGTGCCATAATGTTCACCTTAAATGAACTAAATAAGAAGGAAATTGATTTTTTATTTCTCGTTCTTGTATCTCTGCTTTAACTTACATCAGTCCTTGTAGAACAAATGTAAAGTCTCCTGTGGAATGGAAACAACTCATGAATGATTGATATCCTTTTGATTTTTTCTTTTTATGAAAGTATCTCCTTATTTTCTAACATCATATGTCAACTTTTTTTTTTTTGGCTGGGCTTTCACTTTTGAGCCACACTTTTGTATTACCACAGCCATCTTTCCAGAAGACCATTATTTTACTAGTAAATTGGGACATTGTTTCCTATAGTGTGTGCTTAAACTCTTGAGATCAATTTAGTGAAAGTAATGGCTACTACAGCTTACTTTCTTTTAAAGCAGAAACTGTTTTGTCTGACAAGACTGGAAGTCAACTATATTGTTACAGAAAAAAAAGACTCATGAAAATTAATGCAAAGTCATTTTATATGAAAACTTAATAACTGAAATGTGACCTAACTTTCTCAATTCAATCAGTGCAATTTGTTGTAAGAGAAGAACTAAATATACAGTAGACAAAATTTCTCAGTTCTTTTAGAGAAGATAAAGTGTGGTGCCAAAATGGTTTAATTGTGGATGTTGCAGGATTGATAGCATTTTGAAGAAAAGTAAACTAGTAAGTTATTCATTACTCAAGTTTATGATTTTTATAAATATCTATATTTTACTTGTAAGACTTCTAATATAACATATTTCTGTGATTTTTTTCATACAAAGGTAGTGAGCTAAGATATATTAAGGCAAAAACTTACCAGTCCAGTCTGATCTAAGTAGTTTCTGAGCTTGTTGCTGTGAGTATATGTAGTGGTCTTGCCTGGGCCAGGTTTTTTGATAGCAGGGGAGCTACAGGAGTGNGTCCAGCTTTCCTAACTGGTCTCTAACCAAATCCTTACCCACCATTCTTCAGATTATCTCACTATCTGCCAGGGATTGGGCTTCCCAAGGGCTGACCTTGGTAGTAAAGACTGAAGCAAAGAAGGCATTCAGCATGTCTATCATTTCTGCATCCTTGGTCACTAGGGCATCCTCTTTGTTCAGCACTGAGTCCATGTTTCCCCTAATCTTCCATTTGCTGCAGATGTGCTTGGAGAAACCCTTCTTGTTTTCCTCTACTTCCCTTGCTAGGTTTAATTCCAAGAAGGTTTTGGTCTTCCTGGTTTCATCCTTACGTGCCCTGGTAACAATATGTTTCGTGTGTTATGTTCAGTGTAGAGTATTACTACCTACTTGTCCGACTGTAAGCAGAAAAAACCAAATCCCCTTCCACTTATTCACTTCTACNTTTTAAGCTTCAGTTTTACTTCTCATCTCCCTGTTCTCACTGTTCCTTTAATAAATCAAACCTTTTTCTCCCTAAGTTGAGTTTATTTTGCCTGTGACGCTACTTGCTGAGTGATCTCTCCACCCTTCTCTCAAGCCATTTGTTGTATTTCTCCCTGTCTCCTGTCTAGTTTGGGAAGGGGAATGATACCATGACTTGGTGGAAATCTGGCTAAACCAAAACAGTATATTTCTCAGCAAAATTGTGGTTTTTTTGTTTTGTTTTCTTTCTGTGAATCATATGTTTCTTGCAGAAATTAGTGCAGTCTCAAATAATTTGCAGCTTCGGTTCACGTTATACAGGTATAACTATTCCTCTGTAACACATCTCAATAATAACAATAATGACAGAAACCAGACATTTCTCCGTGTTTAGGTACTTTCCTGCTTCCCATAAAAAAAGTGAGACAAACCACTTTGTACTCAAATGTTAAGGACATTCATGCAAAACGAAGAAGATGGAAGCTGAAAACTTTCAGATTTTCTTGAAAAGCATATATTACAAACAGGGTATGCTAATGCTTTTAGGCTGGATGTTATATTAAACAGTCAGGAGGCTCCATCTGTACCATGAGATCATTTCCAAGACTCCCAGCCTCTTCCAGGAGCCACTTGACTGCAGAAGTGATTCAGATTGAGGCATAATCACAAGAACAGAATGGCTGACCTCTTGTGAAGCAGTGATCGGGAATGAGAAAGCTTCATAGGGACCACAGATCTTGCTACTTCTTTAATCCCTCTTTTTTGCCACTTCCAAGTTCTAACCAATCACCACAGTAATTTCTTTCAAAGAGCTCTCTCCTCATTCTTTCACAGTAATTCCTCATTTTGCTAATTCATACTGTTACTACCTGGGATAGAATTGTCTTGGCAATTTCTGCCTTGACCAGCAACTCCTGTTAAATTTTTATTCCATTACAGTGTTTCTTATTTCTGTTATTTCCCACGTTGCTATAAGTTCAGCTACTAATCAAGGTAATTTGAGTATCTTGCACTCCCTCTTTGATATCTCTAACACTTTGTATTTTTTTATGCAATTATCTTGTTGACGCAGCCACGATTCAGGGTCAGTATTCCACATGCATACCAAAACATAGCTTAAAAAAACCCAAAATGTCAAAAATCCCTTCACAGCTTGTCAGTTAATAGCTTTACCAACCGTATCACCATTTTTTTTTCTGTAAATAAGTAATTCTCTCTGACTCAGTATTCAGTCTTCCATCTTTGAAACTTTTCTTCTCCATCAAAAATGTGTTTTGATAGAAATCAATGATTTATTTTACAGATTCCAAGAAAGTAATTTTGCTTTCATGGTATCATTGTTAGAATTTTCTTCTCTGTTGCCATTATTGTTGTCAATAGAACTGAAGATACAATCAGTCAGAGCCGAATTTCTCTTTAATGTTTTTCATAAAAGAAAAAAGCATGCTCAAAGCTTTTTGAAAGATATATCGAGCAACACAAAGATGTCACAATGCCTTTCCAGGAGCTGCAAGCATATAGGCACTAAGTAAGCAGCAATAGAACAAATAGATGAACACAGTCTTGTGATTAGAATGTCATGTCTTCCCATGAGATTATTACCAGAAAATCTACTAACCTTCTATCAGTTTGTGAAACAATTAAGTATTTTACTCCTGAATCCAGCTATTTAAGATCACAACTTCTGACATCATTTATGTTGACTGCTAAATCCTTCCTATATTGTCTTTTTAAATGAATGAATCACCACCATCATCAATATCTAGATCTACTAAACTACAGATGGTGTTTATTTTCTTGGATCAGATTCCCTGTGAATTCCTTGAAAGAAGATGCTGTTGTCTGTATGCAGAAAAAATGGGCTATCCCGAGATGCCTGTCCTTGGCATATGCCTTGGACCCCATTTTCTGTCTTTCTGTGTCCTAGTTTACTTTTGTTATGAAGGAATCTCTCTTAGAAGGAAAATGATGAATTCACTGCTCTTTTTTTTTCCTGCTCCTCTTCTCATCCCTAGATATTACAAAACAGATAATTATGCAGTGTTTAGCACACAGAGAATTCTGGCCTGCAAAACAAAATTATAATACTGTCCATGAGAAGCAGAATTACCAGCCTACAACACATATGCTGTCATTGAGAAATGGAAATGTCTTAGGCCTCAGATTTTGTTGTGTGTATGTGCTGGCTATCAGACAAGAAACATTGTCTGTAAAAAAGAATTATTACAGTACTCTCACTCAGAGAGAAAATTAGTATTCAAGAGAGGTCTGCACAACCTGGGTCTCAAAATACAGAGGTAATTTTAATGAAATAATGTGGAAAACACTAATTTGCTGCTGCTAAATGCTTCAGCAGCCTTTCGCACAAATGCCAGAATAAAAAACAACACCAGACAGGAAATATTTGCATCATTTTTACTCCTGGCTTCTCTCATTCTAAACTATGATGGGATATAATCTTCCACTTAAAAATGTTAAGTCAGCTGCCTAATACTAATTTGAGAAGATCAATTAATAGTATTCTGTGTTTAAAAACACATGTGAGACTGGATCACAATTTTAAATTTACAAATTTCAACTATCCCTCTGATTACAAAAACATATGACTTTACTTTAGCCACATAATTAATTACAGACTGTATAAACACTTGTTTATACTTAGTGTGAAAACAAAACTTTTAATGTAGTTTATTCCTGCTAATTTCAAAGTCTAAGCTCATAAACCACAAAGTCAGCAAAGTCAGACAGAAAATGTCCACATTAGACATTAGACAAAAAGATTCCTCTTGATACATTCACCGTTTCAAAATGTTTCAAAGTCATCAATTCTTTGGAACATTCCATTCTTTGTCAAGCAATTTTATGCTAGAATTATGTTGTTGAGGTTCACTGGAGACTTGTAGAAACTTTAAAAGGAGCACAATTAATCTCCAATCTGTTTTAAATATTGACCTCAGGCTGACATATTCCATTTATATGGGCCAGCCTATACTTTTTTTTTCTGAAAGCTGGTGTTATGCTACTGAGTATGCTAGAAGGTAGAAGCAAGCACAGCTATCCTAAGAGGAGTATAGAGACACCATCTCAACGTGCAGAGACATGGTTAGGAAAGTCAAGGCTTACTTAATGTGTTTAATGTGGTGAGACCTGTCAAAGCTGACAAGAAAGGCTACTGTAACAGAAACAAAAGGAAAACCAGGGAAACTAAGGAAAATATGGTCTATCTGTTGAATGGTAATACAAGACGTGGGAAAGGTTGAAGTCCTGAATGGTTCTTTACCTCAGTCTTTACCATTAAGCTCAGCTTTCAGAAACCTGAGGCATTGGAGATCAGAGGAAAATTCTAGAGCAAGAAGAACTTATACTTAGTTAAAAAAGATCAAATTATGGAATACTGAAGTAAACTGCTCATACATAATTCCTGATATGATGCACACATGAGTACTAAGAGAGACAGTTAAAGTGATTGCAAGGCCACTCTCAATAAACTCTGAGTGATCATGGAGACTGAGAGAGGTGAATAACTATTGGAGGATATCAAATGTCACTCTTGTGTTCACGAAGAAGAGCAGGAAGAGGACCTAGGGAATTACAGGCTAGTCAACTTCACCTCAATCCCTTAGAAAGCAAGGAATCAATTTACCTTTGAAACCATTTCCAGGCACATAAAGAACAAGATGATCTGGAGTAGTCAATATGGCTTCACCAAGGGGAAGTCATGCTTGCTCAACCTGATAAGCTATCATGGTAAGATATCTTGGTAACTGAGGAGACAACAGTGGGTATTGTATACATCAACTTCAGTAAAACTAGTAAGACTTTCAATACTGTCTCCTGTAGCTTCCTAAACATTTTTACTATGAGGCCAACTAAGCACAGCAACAGATTGCCCAGAGATATTATGGAGTCTCTGTTCTTGACAATATCAAAAAACATCCTATAGACCTTGGCAATCTATCCTAGATGATCCTGCTTGAACAGGAAGCTTGGGCAAGATGAGCTCCAGAGTTCTCTTCCAAACTCAGGTGTTCTGTAACACCTGAAGCACTTGACAATAAAGAAATCTGATTAAATCTGAGAATGTGAAAAGCAATTTGCAGCATCCAGACCCAAATGAAAGTAATTTTATGTGTTTAAGGAAAGAAAGTAGAAAAAAAGCCAAGATCTTGGAAGTACTTTAAGGCTCCCTTTAACTCTCAGACAGCAAATGTACAATTATCAACTTTCAAAAACATCAAGAAAATCATGTTATTAAAGAACTAAAATTGACAGTAGCAATAGCAGTGAGAAAACAGAAGTAGGACAAGGTTTGATGTTCCATTTCAATGATATTGAAGTTGATGGATGAGCTGACAGAATCAGAAACACCAAACAAAGCAGAAGTCATGAATCCCTGAAACATTCATTTGAGATGAGATGTAAGGTCTCACTGAGAGCCTCATTTACACAAAATTACATTTTGGATGAAGACTAGTTTTGTGAGTTCATACGTGTGCACTGCATTTGGAAGAGCGACTGTTATCCTTTGCCACCAAGCACTAAAACATATATATATATATATTTAAATAATTCTTGTTTGAATTATTGAATTGAACGTTGGTAAAATATTTTAATTCAAATGCATAGTACTTCAAAATGTTTGTAAAAATGAATGCTTCAGACTCTACAAGATAAATGTTCATGACCCTTTGCATTTATTTTAAACACACCTTTTTAAAAATTATGATTAATGTAACCCAATACCATTCACCAGATGAAAAACTTGATTTTTAAAGTCAGTTGTGTGAGAACAAATTTTTACTTATTGATCATCTTAAAAATGTGAAGATCATCCAAATTTTTCAATGCATCTTCTAGTGCTATCCACCATAGCTTTTCCCATGCAACTGGAAAATCTGGTCTTGACATGTTTCCAACCTGTGTCTCACAAATAAGCCTTCTCTCTCTGTCATAAGCTTGAACAGCCCTCCCCCAGCTCTCTTGACAATGTTCAAAACAGCAAGTTGAAGATAAGAGATTTGACTGTTTCCCAAGGGATATTGTATTGCATTGTGGCCTCAAAGCTATTTAATTGCAGAGGCTTAAGGATAACATGCCGCCTATGGCGCATTAAGAAATTGCAAGTGTCTGTATAGACTATGGGATAACTGAGTATTCTGCCCTGAAATAACATTGTTTCAACAAGCTCAGATTCTCTTCCCAACACAACAAAATACTCCAGAGTGATCATTTAGCAGCACACCACTTCTATTGGGATTTTCTTGCCATACCTGTATCATGTCACAGCTGCAGTCTGTAGCAACCACCAATGCTGAAAGTCTCAGAGATGTGACACAGAAGTATATTTAATTGCCCTTTGAGCAATCATTTGAAGGACTAGGGAAAGAATTGCATTTTCCCCATTACACGGAAGAAAATGAAAATGTTCTGTAGTATAGCTGCTCAAGTTGAGAATAAAAAGACAATTTTAAATCAAATAACTCATCTGGTTTTGTCCTAATTCTGTTGCAGAACACAGTGCAAAGACAGGAGTTAAAAAAAGATAACTCACAAATATCTGTAGTCAACAAATACATTAGTAGAAGGGAAATGCTTAGGCAGAAAACAGTGTTAGCATAGATTATGAAAATCTTTTTTTTTTTGGTGCTGGTTACTACTAGTGTTCTTGTTCCTAAATTGGCTTAGACTGAACCTAAAAGTTATTTTATTTGCATAGATCCCAATTGCTTACTCTGATTATTGGTTTGTGTAACTTAAAAGAAATATTTGCTTTTCAAATATTGTTACCATCACAGGTAAGTGTGGGTTGTATGTTGTAAGCTTTCTCTTTCCTTTTTAAAATGTTTTTTAATTTTTTTGTTAAGATTTGAGAATATGCTTTGTTCCTCTTTACTGTGACTTCCAGCCTAAAAATATATACATTTTGCTAAACCTCAGACAACAAAAAGTCCCTGCCGTGAAAAGAAGCTTAATTCAGAATATTGACCATGAAATGCAATGTATGCAAACACTGAGATCTCTAAAAATGTTTTCAGAGCTCAATCTCTTTATGTTCATTCATGAAGATATGATTTTGATAGATGTTGTAAAAAAAAAGTTAATTTCTCATCACCATTGTCAAAGTTCTTGTTTAACAAGTTAAATACTGGAAATTATATATATAAAAAAAGAATCTGGTCTATTGCTCATCCTGGTTTCTATGTGAAGTGTTTGATGTGATTATCACCTTTTTATGGGCTGAGAAAGACAGTTTAACAGGCAAAGCAAAAGCCATGTATGCAAGTAAAGCAAAACAAGAAATTAATTCACTATTTTCCATGGGTGGACAAGTGTTCAGCCATCTCCAGGAAAGCAGGACTCTGTCACACCTAACAGGTACTTGAGAAGACAAATGATATCACTCTCAAAGTATCCTCCTTCTTTCTTCTTCCCCCAGCTTTTCTTGCTGAGCATGACATGGTCTGGGATACCCCTTGGGTCAGTTGGGTTCAGCTGTCCCAATTGTGTCCCCTCTCTGCATCCTCAGCCCACTCTAAGGTGGGGTGGGAAAAGAGGCCGAAAAGGCCTGTGTCAGCACTGCTCAGCAAATAAAATATCTTTGTGTTACCTAGACTGTTTCCAGCATAAATCCAAGACATAGGGCCATAGTATGAAGAGAATGAACTAACACACAGTTTTATCACAATAGATTATGATCACGAAATAGAGCTTGTGGTAGAAGGGTGCTCAGTTTTAGTGTGTCTGTTATTCCTAAAGCTTCCTATAAAACTACAGAAAACACTTAATATTTTGAGATTAAATGAATTCTGAAATATATGCATAATCTTGGTTCCTGTCCTTCAATATATTGCTCTTGGCATTACTCTCTATTGTTTGAGACTAAATTCTTATTAGAGTTGGAAACAATGAACAAAACATAATCAATGGGTTTGAAATACTGATATGTTGCATACATTCAATTTATTCTTTTTATATATATATATATATATACAATTGTGTAAATGTTTTTATATGCGTGTGTGTACACAGACATTGTTATACACCTCTAATGAATCAGGTATGTAATTCCAAGAATTTTGTACTGAATGTAAAAGTCAAAGACTAATTTGAAATCAAACAGCAGCACTTAAACTTACAAAGTGCTGTTTGACAGCAGCACTTAAACTTACAAATGTAGAAGTACTTAATAAAGACTTTGGAAGTGGTCTTTTTGCAGCTAAAATCAAATAAAATGCATATTGCTGCTGCACCAAGGAATCCAATTAGAGCTTTTACTACCATTCCTATTTGTCTTGGCTAGACCTTTATGTCGGTGCCACGGGTTGCTAGAAAGTGGATTTTACGTCCAAGAACAAAACTATGGGTTATAAGAGCTAAAAGTTCCTCTGATATGACAGAAAGATGGGAAAAGATTTTCCATATGATTTTCAGAAGAATGGAATGGCATGTAATGACATGGCATTATATGGAATAGGATAGAATGGAATGGAATGGAATAGAAGAGAATAGAATAGAATAGAATAGAATAGAATAGAATAGAATAGAATAGAATAGAATAGAATAGAATAGTTACACAGAAACAGACCTATCAATGATCATCTAGTCCAATTCTCTGAGCACTTCAGGGCTGACAAAAAGTTAATGCATGTTAATAAGGGCATTGCCCAAGTGTCCCTTAAATATTGAAAAGCTTGGGACACTGATGACCTCTTGCATTTTTTGGCCAGTCTCTCAGTAAAGAAATGTTTTTAATGTCAATATGAACCTCCTGTGGTGCAACTTTGAACTATTCTCATGCATTATAGAATCACAGAAACACATGGCAGAGGTTGGAAAAAACTGCTAGAGATCATCTAGTCCAACTCCCCTGCAGAAGCACATCTAACTAGATCAGATCACACATGAATGCTTCCAGGTGGGTTCTGAAAAATTCCAGAGAAAGAGGCTCCACATCTTCCCTGGGCAGCCTGTCCAGGGCTCCCTCACCCTCACAGTAAAAATGTTTTTCCCTACAATTAGGTGGAACTTCTTCTCTTTCAGCTTATATTTATTATCCCTAGTTCCATCACTTGAGACAGGAGAAAAAAGTATTTACCCATCTTCCTGATATCAGCTCTTTATGTATTTATAAGTGTTAATGAGGTCCCCACTTAGTTTTCTCTTCTCTAGGCTAAACAGCCCCAAGTTCCTTAACTTTTCCTCATAAGGAAGATGCTCCTGTCCCCTGATCATCTTGGTAGCCCTCTGCTGGACTTACTCCAGAAGTTCCCCATCCCTCTTGAGTTGGGAATCCTGAACTGGCACAGTACTTCAAATGAGACCTCACTAGGACAAAGCAGAGGAGGAGGAGAATATCCCTGGACCTGCTAGACATATACTTCTTCATGCAACCTAGAACACCATTGGCCTTCTTGACCATTCTACAAGGGCATATTGCTGGCTCATGTTTAGTTTGTTATCAACCAAAACTCCCAGGTCCCCTTGCACAGAACTGCTCTCCAGCAGGTCAACCCTAGCTTGTCCTGGTTCAGATTCAGGACTCTGCACTTTCCCTTGTTGAACCTCATGAGGTTCCTCTCTCCCAACTCTCAGGCCAGTTGAGATCTCACTGAATGGCAGCACAGTCTTCTGGGGAATCAGCCAGTTCTCCCAGTTTGGTGTTATAAGGGAACTTGCTGAGAATACACTCTGTCCTCTTATCCTGCTCCTTGATTAAGATGTTGAACAAGACTGGCACCAGAACTGATCCCTGTGACACTTCACTGGACACAGGCCTCCAACTCAACCCACTGCTGTTGATCATCACCCTTTGGGTTCTGTCATTCAGACAGTTCTTGATACACCTCACTACCCACTCCTTCAACCCACACTTGCTGAGTTTTCCTATAAGAGTGTGATGAGACAGTGTGTCAAAGGCTTTGCTAAAGTCCAGATAGATGACATCCACTGTCTTCTCCTCATCTAGCTGTCCAGTTAAAACATTGCAGAAGGCTATCAGGTTGGTTGTGACTTCACTTGGTGAATCCATGTAGACTCCCCCTGATAGTCATCTTTTCCTTCACCTGTTCAGAGACGTTATTTAGCTGTTCCATCACCTTTTCATGGATGGAAGTAAGGCTGACCAGCCTGTAGGTTCTCCTTCTTGTCCTTCATTGTGTCATGGAATCCCAGGAAGAAGTATCTCCCTTCCTATGTCGCCTCCTTAGCAAGCTGCAGAGAACAATGAGCTCATCTCAACCTCTTCTCCTAACTAGACAAAAGGAAAGACTAGACTAAAACAAGAGATAATTTCTTCTTCAGCTTAAATCTCCCTGAAAAGATAACTTGAGGATCTCTGAAGAAAAGGTTTTCATTATCTTTGTTTACTCTTACAGTATTCAGGGAATGTGACCCCCTAAGAAGATTTCAGAAGGTGAGAAGGATAAATGCATCAAGTCTCACATCAATGACTTCTCATCTTAATAGAGCTGTTTGAGTCAAAAGGTCAGTGCTATTAAGCTCCTACTTGCCTTTCTGTTAAAGACAAAAAGTTAGTATTAGCCTATCAGTCACAAGCATAATGTTTCATCTTAAAATCAAATTGAACTGTGTCCTGTGGCACTAGTAGATAAAAAAATCTATGAATTGAATAATGTATTTCTTTAAACAATGAAAGACTGACATTTACTGCTTTTTGCTCCTCAGCTGTGTGGGAAAACTGATGAATGAGCTTTTAACAAAGAAATTGAATGCACATTACAGATTTTACCTGCCATTATCAAAAATTGAGTTAATAACACAGTTTGCATGCAACACTGAGAATGTTTACAGTATTAACCACACAGGCCTTTAGAAAGTCATCTGTGACAGAGAATGGCATATTATTTTATAATAGGTTCCTAAATCCTATAGCTTTTCTAATAACCCCTGTCTACAACATTTAACTATCCAGTAAGTGATTGCAGTCACAAAGAATCATGTACTGGTTTTAAACTTTTTTTCCTGTCTATATAGGAACTCTAAACCTTGCTTTTCAGTGTGCAATAAACAGTTTTGCACTGTTGTCTTGATCAAAGCCTATTGCCAGTATATCAATATAAGTCCTTAAATATTTTTTAAAAAAACTTAAAGACAACACTCCAGTACCTAGTCTGCTTTTACAGGCAGGTTTTTGTGCATTCAGGACAGCTGTTGCTCCTTTTTTGTTCCTTTAGCTTAGAAGAACCAACAGGGAAAGTTGCATAAGATTCCTGCCCAGATGGGTTGTTGTTTTTCCTTCTCTGGAGACATTCAAACCCCACCTGGATGAGTTCCTGTGTGACCTGCTCTAGATGGTCCTGCTCTGGCAGAGGAGTTGGACTAAATGACCTTTTGAGGTCCCTTCCAACCCTTAAGATTCTGTGATTCTGTGAAGATGCCTGAACTATATTCCTAGTAGATAATATTTGTTTGCAGTCTACTGTGAAGGTGGCTGTCATGGTTTAGGCTCATTCAGGGATACCTGGATCATGATTAGACTTAAGTACCACAGACTTAAGAATTCCTGAGGGATAAGGAGGGCCTAATTGTCTCTTATGGTGCTGGACAAAACAGACAAGGCTACTTAGCTTGGAGGAGAAAACAGAAAATAATTTAATCCATCCCAGCCAAAAACTAACCATAAATCCTCAAAACATAACCAACACAAAAACAACACAGAGTGGTACAATGATGAAGAGCACAATCAGCCCTTTAAGATCACCTTCTCCCCTCTTCCCAGTCTCAGAGCCCTGATCCTGATGTCTTTCCTCTGCTGAATGGCTCAGGGGGGCAGGGAATGGGGGTTTCAGTCAGTCTGTTCCCAATGGTTTCTGCCATTTCCCTCTACTTAGGGTAGGTGGACTCCACATTGATCCTCCCTGCTTATCCGTGGGGTATCTCACACACCCAGCAGCCCTGCATGGGCAGTTCCAACGTGCGTTCATCCCAAAGGCTGCAGCTCCTCTCTGCCTCTCATGTGGGTCTGCTCTGAGGCCCTCAGGCTCTCCAGCACGGCCTGAGCCATGGCTGCCTCCTCACACAGTCTCTCGCCCATCCTGGTGCACTCACACATAGATGCTGATGGCTCTCTGTTCTGCCATTGCCCTCCGTGGGTTGCAGAGGTACAGCTTGCATTCTCACCATGGGTTGCAGAGAGGTCTCTGGTCTGATGCTCCTCCTTCCTTCTCTGAATATGGGGTCCACATGGTTGCCTCCATCTTGTACCACTCCTCCACCTCATCCCATGCACTTCAAATTCGCATCCTTAAATAGTGATTGCAGAGGCACCAGATTGGCCAGCCAGGCTGGAGATGTGTCTGAACCTCAGAACCGAGGGAAAGTCTCAGAACTCTTTACCGGGTCTGCACTGCAGTCCCCTCCCCCTGTTACTAAGCAAAAGCAGCTCCTCAAAAAACCACGACAGCAGTGACCAAAGATCACTATATTCTGTCTTGCATGGAATCAAATAGTTGTGGACAAAACACAATCCCAAATCTTCAATGAAAAGTAGCATCTCTTTATTAAGCAATAGCTTAGATGTACTTTGAGTTCTTGTTTTCTGTACTTTGTTCATTAGTCTTGGTCAGGGAAACAGAGAAAAAGCAGCCTGGAAAAACTGCAAGATTTGCAATGAGTTCATTAGGCCTAGCTCAAAATGAACTCTCCAGGAGCACAGCATTTGATGGCTAAACAATACTCTAAAAATGAATTTGCGGTTACATCTCTGTACTGTAATCCCATAGCACTGGGAAATATGCCACCTTCATCTGACTTTTAACCATAGATATTCAGCAGAAGTTACACAGTTATGCTGAATTTGGAAGACTTAATGAAAAAAAAAGTGGAGAGATTTCACATGAAGTTATAGACAGAAGCTCTCAGCAAAATGCTGAGAACCCTAAGCAAATGTACCAAAATATTGAAACAATAAAGCAGGTACTGAATATAGCAAACATACCTTGAAAACACCCTTGTCGGCCTGCTGCATGTCAAAAGCTGAATCTCTAGAACTTCATATTGTAGCAAATATCACAACATTCATTAATCATTCATTAATCTGATTCAAAATACTAAATATGTCACATTTGTTGATACCAGTTCCCAGTTGTCAACTCCATATTTGGATTTTATTGTCTAGAATGCATAGAAAATGTTCACATCTCCCAGAACAGTAATTACTAGTATTCCTGAGAATGAGATCAGAGAACATAGATCCACAGTGGCTGAAAAGACTTTCAAGGACTTGAAAAAGAGTAGTGTGAAGTAAACATAAAAGAATAACTTCTATATTGATTTGGTTTCCAAAGACATTTTCTGGCAAATAGTAGGTGTATCTATATTTTGATGTAAGGCTACAATCAATGTAGAAAGGATAGTTAAATACTGAAACTGAATAAGAGGGAGAGGTAATAGAGTCTGTCTTCTAATAAACATTGTGTTCCTTTCTTTGTATTAGCATGACAGTCAGTCCTCACTTTTCTTATTGTTGTTTTTTCACCATTATTTTCCATAGGATTTCATATTATTTGAATTTAATGCAATGATTTTTCAAACAACAATTGCTGTCAAATGAGTGTTCAACCTTTCTGTGGCAGTCTATGTTACAGTCCTGCACCTAAACTAGTGAAGGGTGATAAGCATCAGCAGGAAGCTCTTACTGATGCAGTGGTTTCTGGAGCCCTGGGATGTGTAGAACAAGTCACCATTGTTCTGCCGCAGCACAGCTTTAAAAATAGTAGAATCATAGAATCATTTGGGTTGGAAAAGACCTTTAAGATCATGGAGTCAAATCACTGATGTAACACTTCCAAGCCCACCACAAAACCATTTCCCTCAAACAAGCCCAACAATAAACCTTTACTTTTCTAAGACTCTTAGGATTATTATTGATTGCATTACATGTACTGTAGCTTTCCTGAGTGTTGTGGTCAATAAAGAAACCTCAAATAGAAGACAGCTTATTTACTCTGTTAATTTCATCTCTTCTTGTCAGTGTCTCATAGTAAGATGGTAGTTTAATGTGTGATGAAACATGCTAAATTGGGAAGAATGCGTATGTAAGCATACTTAAAAGGAAATAGTGTCTCTAGCAAGTTTCTTCATTACTCTTTCTGTCAGAGAAGAATAATCAGTAAAGTCCAGTAAAGTCTGGAAGTTCCTAAAGGCTGTTGTTTTACTCTTTTACTCAACTGAGACTCTTGTGTTTTGATTTAAAAAGTCTTACTCATCCTGAGTAATAATCACGGAATATCTTAGTGCTATTCAGTGGAAATATAACTTTTGTCCCTTCAGAAATAAAGTCCACAATTCTTTTCAGAACTATCAGCATGACTGCAGGCTCCAAGAAGTCTCTGAGGGTCTTTGGGCAGGTTTTTCTACACCTACTGCTACTCTTTTTACTGCCCAGTCTTCACAGTTTTCTCTTCTGGTATCTTTGATCACCAGATGGATCTCAAACCTAGAGGACAAGACAGAGTATTGAGGGCAGTATTTTTACTTCTTTTTACTTACTGTGAAGTAGGATGTAAATTAAAATATATATGCATTTCTCATTAATCTGCTCTTTTAAAATATGTCAACATGACATATATACAGTTTGGGTTTGATTTTCAAATAATTTTCAAAGAAATGTTTTTTATCTTATTGCCTCTCTCACTAGAGTTCAACTTTATCTTATTAAACTGACAGAATTTATCACTGTAATCTACTTCTGGGAATATTTCACATTTTAGAAGATAACAATTTGACAGCATTCTGAAGCTTCAGGAAGGGAGAACACAGAAGAAACAGAAAAGTGAAAAAAAGAGATTGATATATCTATATATATATATAGTATCTTTGAATATACACACAAATATAGAGTTCTTTTTATTTTATTAGTTCCAAATAAGAGACTAGGTCTGACTATTAACAGAAACCTGTTCAAGACTCAGCATAGCATTGCATTGCTAAAAGTCACATCAGCACTCTTGAGACTAGAATTAATAACTGAAAGAGTCCAGGAGAAAGAGCTCAGAAAAATTCAATACCATTCTTTAAAGAAAAATATACAGCAGTCAACCAAATTTAAAGATTCAGTTACTACATGAATACAGAATCATAGAATTGTTTCAGTTGGAAAAGATTTTTAAGATATCAAGTCTAAACACTAACCTAACACTTCCAAGCACAGCGCCAAACCACTTCGACATAGAATTTTGGCTCTCCTGCCAAGATACGCATCTCTGTTCCAATAAAAGTTGTTTCTCTTTAACAGTGTCACAGAATCACAGAACGGGTAAGGTTGGAAGATGTCTCTGGAGGCGTCTTCATCTTGTCAAGCAGAGCCACCTAATAGCCAGTTAGCCAGGACAATGTGTAGTCAGTTTTTCAATACCTCTGAGTAGAGAGACTCTACAATATCTCCAGGCAATCCTATTCCACTGCTTAGTAACCTACACAGAAAAAAAAGAATTTCTTGATGTTCAGACAGAACTTCCTGTGGTTCAGTGTGTTCCTGTTGTCTCTTGTTCTGTCACTGGGCACTACTGGAAGAAGCCTAATTCTGTCCTCTTTGCAGCTCCCTTTCTGATATTTACATACATTGTTGAGAGTCTACAGAGTCTTCTGTTCTCTAGGCTAAATACTAAGGGATCTTTCAGCGTTTCAATCTAGGAAAGGTGTTTATAGGTCTTTGCTGAGCTCTCTCTGTTATGTCCATGTCTCTATCACAGACCCCAGACCTAAACACAGCACCTAATACAGGCTGAATAAAGAAGAGAATTACCTCCCTGAGACATGCTGACAATATTTTATCTTCTGTAGTTCAGGATATCTTTAGCCTTCTTTGTGGCAGGGACACACTGCAGGTTCATATTCAACCTGATATCCACTAGGATCTCCAGTTATTTTCTTCACAGCTGCTTTCCAGCTGGATAGACCCCAGCATAGAGTGGTATATGATGGTGTTTCTCCTCAGATTTTTAGACTTTGCATTTCCCCCTTGCTGTATTTCATGAGATCTCTGTCAACTTGTTTCTTCAGCCTGTAAAGTTCCTTCTGATTGGCAGATATATAACACTGTGATGTATCACTCAGCCACTTCTCAAAATTTGGATGTTTATAAACTTGTGGAGAGGATACTCTGCCCGGTCATTCAGATTGCTAATAAAGACATTATACAGGACTGGAATCAGTGTTAATCCATTGAGGTTCACTGCTAGGCATTGGACTCCCAGTAGATTTTTTGACACTGGTCAGCATCCTCTGGGCCTAGTCTTTTAGTCAGTTTTCACCATTTGCTCATCCAGCCTGTTTATTCACAGCTTCTCTAAGAAGATCTTATGAGAGTGTTATGTGTTGAAGTCCAAGTAGACAGTATCCACTGCCCATCGCTTGTCTGTGAGCCAGTCACTGCATGATAGATATTTATCAAGTAGATTGAGAATGACTTCCCTTTGGTGGAGACATGCTGACTGCTTCTGATGTCCTTTGTGTGCCTGGAAATGGTTTTAAGAACTAGCTGCTCCATCACCTTCTCAGATATCAAGAATTTGGGAAACGCAGCCTGAAGATGCCCAATATATCCTCCATTCAGCCCAGTCTCATGAATGAAGTCTCAGATAAATACATGATATGACACCTAGATCCAGATTTCTGTACTCAATGGATTTACAGCTGCAATTCAGTGATGATTTGTCAATCTCTGCACTATGCTTCATCGCATAGTAGAGACGTGCCCTTAGGCATCAAAAGGTAAGAAATGCATACTGAGCTCTATTTGAATGGCATCAACATCTGTCTAACTGGTGTCAGTCAGACATTTTGTCTTCTTTCTAAGACTGCAATCACTGCAAAACACTGCTTAGCTGTGTGTATAAGCACTAAGTAAGATATGAAGTAAGATTTCAAAGCAAAACAAGATAAAACCTTCCCATTCTCAAAACGTTTTTTTTTTTCTTCATACTTAGAGGTATTGTGCCCTAAGCCATGCATTTCAATTATTAAATGTAGACATGGTGCACTGTTCAAAAAATGAGAAGCTACTACTTTTAAATTTTCAACAGTATGTATAAAACAAAAAATAAAAGGAAAATTCAGCATTAGTGTTTGTCAAAAGTTGCAGAAGTAAAACTTAACATTCTTGTATTGTCTTCAGAGGGAAAGAAATAACTTGAGTTAAAGACATTCTGCTTCATAGAGATGCTTTGTTCATTATGAAACTATGATTTGCCTTAGGGTCATGGCTGGATTATTTTAGGCAAAAGTAAACACGACTGTTTGTTAATCCACTTAAAAAAAAATAAACTAAAACAACTGGGACTTTATTTTCCCCATTTTATCTGCAAATAATTCAGACCAGTTTTTCTTGCTCACTCCTCTGTGGTGGGATGGAGGAAAGAATTGGAAAAGTAGAAACTTCTAGGTTGAGACAAAGTCAGTTAAACAGGTGAAACCAACCTGCAGATGCAAGCAAAGCAAAACAATGAAATCATTCCTCACTTCTCATAGGAAGGCAGGTGTTCAGTCATCTCCAGGAAGGCAGAGCTCCAGCAGACCTAAGAGTTACTTGAGAAGACAAACATCATCACTCTGAACGTGCTGCCCTTTCTTCTTCTTCACTCAGCATTACATACTGAGCACGAAATTGTATGTTCTGGGATATCCCTTGGGTCAGTTGGAGTCAGCTGTTCCAGCTGTGTCCCTTCCCAGCTTTTTATGTAACCCCAGCCCACTTATCAGTGTGATGGAAGGAGAGGCAGAAAAGGCCTTGATGCTGTGCAAACACTGCTCAGCATGNTTAGCAGATAGAGGGAAAAGAATCTATCTCGTATAATTCTGGAGATAACTGTGTATGTCACTGCTCCATGAGAACTAAAAAAAATCTAGAAAGTAGACAAAAGTATAGGCATAAAGCTAACTTACCAGATAGCTGTGATTAGTTCAATCATTGATATAATAATGGATAGTTCTGGTTAATGATTTGGATGATTATAAGAAAATTTGATTAATAAGTAATTTGCATTAGGAAGTGTTACAAACATTTTGAAAGAAAGATTTTAATTGAAAGTGATCCTGATAAACTGACCAAATACTTGGAAATTTATAATATAAAACTTAGTATAGGTGAGTGAAAAATGTTACACACAGAAAGGAAAAATCAAACACATGGATTTGAATGAAACTTTCTTGGGCTAAATTGAGAAAACTGAAATTAGATCTTACAAAACACAGTATACGCTACATTTCTTTCTGAGGTGATAGTCTGTAGCTTTATATAGTCTTACACAACCAAATCTAATACAGGCCAGAGGCATCAAGTGAAAGTTTTAAAACTCTATGTACAGCTTATGTAACTCATTTGAGTTAAGTTCTCAGAAAACAAGAAACAAAACTACACATTATTTCAGTCTGGTATTATCAGTGAAGAAATTGGAAAAAAAAAGATAAAAATTGTGTGATCTTATAAGAATACAAAAAACATTGTCTTCCATGTCAGTATGAATTTTACAGTTATCAAATACAGATTTTTTTTTGTTTTATAGATGTTGACACATATATATGTTTTTAAACAGAAAAATATTTTCCACATGGTCAATTCTTTCTAACTTAAGAAATAATAAAAATATGGGTTTTGCAAAGTATTTCAACAATAAAATATCCCAGCAGAAGAATGTTTCCAGTGAAAGAAAAAAATCCATTAACTTGGAACACATTTCAATAGCTAAAATAGCTAAAATAAAAAAGAGAAAGATAGTTGCTTTTAAAATGTAGGGTTTTTTTGTAGTTTAAAATGTAGATTTGCCCTNTGAATGAAAACATCTCTATGTTACCTACACAGTTTATAGCACAAAGCAAAACATAGGTCCATACTAGCTACTATGCAGAAAATTAAATCTATCAGAGCCACAATCAGCATACAGAAAAAATATTTTCAACATTGTATCCAGTCACTAAAGAACTATTTGGCATGTTTTTAGTAAACACAGTTTTACATTTCTACAGAGATTTATTATCTAGATTTTTAATATAGATGCTGGAATAAATAATTGAATATTTATTTTACCATCACTTAGATAATAAGATTATAAAAATTAAAAGATCTACAAGNGAATGAAACTTTCTTGGGCTAAATTGAGAAAACTGAAATTAGATCTTACAAAACACAGTATACGCTACATTTCTTTCTGAGGTGATAGTCTGTAGCTTTATATAGTCTTACACAACCAAATCTAATACAGGCCAGAGGCATCAAGTGAAAGTTTTAAAACTCTATGTACAGCTTATGTAACTCATTTGAGTTAAGTTCTCAGAAAACAAGAAACAAAACTACACATTATTTCAGTCTGGTATTATCAGTGAAGAAATTGGAAAAAAAAAGATAAAAATTGTGTGATCTTATAAGAATACAAAAAACATTGTCTTCCATGTCAGTATGAATTTTACAGTTATCAAATACAGATTTTTTTTTGTTTTATAGATGTTGACACATATATATGTTTTTAAACAGAAAAATATTTTCCACATGGTCAATTCTTTCTAACTTAAGAAATAATAAAAATATGGGTTTTGCAAAGTATTTCAACAATAAAATATCCCAGCAGAAGAATGTTTCCAGTGAAAGAAAAAAATCCATTAACTTGGAACACATTTCAATAGCTAAAATAGCTAAAATAAAAAAGAGAAAGATAGTTGCTTTTAAAATGTAGGGTTTTTTTGTAGTTTAAAATGTAGATTTGCCCTGTTGATGTTGCTGGATACAGCAAAATGGCTTTTTTGTTTGTTTATTTTTTACCTGCCAAAAACAAATACTGAGATCTTTAAATTAATTCTTTTGGGATCCCAAACCCAAATAACCTTCTGCATTCTACTGAAAAAAAGTTTTGAGTAAACTCTTGTAATTCTGTGTTTGCATTTTTAAAGACAGTGAAGGAATACAACTCCTAATTCATGTCTGTACCAAATAAAATATTTCCTACCTATTTTGGTTCTGAAAACACAAGAATGAGACCATTTATGGACTTAAATGATTTTTGGGAAGACCTTTAAGTGGAAAATCCTTGCAGTATTTAATTCATAGTAGTGATTATAACAATTTAAATAAGTACTCTATCCTTGAAATGCATCATGCAAGTTCCAACCTTCAAATACAGTTTGAAGCTAAAAAGCAAGCACATGTATTTTTGTGTCTTGACAGTTAATATTAAACACAAAAGTAAACTCCCAAGAATGTTCTGTCATTGTCAGCAGATGCTCTTGTCAAGCTTCAAGAAAGGAAGATGACCGGTTTTTTTCTCTCCTAGTAAAAACGCTTTCACACATGATATGAAATGATGAAAGAGAATATTGTTCATCCTAAGAATGCAAACTGTAGTTTTCCCAATGTTTTGAGGTAGCATGATAGCATGAGTACATATAATGTTCTTAGAACAGCTGTTTCAAATAGTTTATCATCCAAGAATTAGGTCAGCACTTGAATTTTGTTAAGCCTGTAAGACCAAAATGAAAATCTTCACAGAAAAAGAGTCTCTTAAAATTTCTGTTGTCATTATTTCTAACAGAAGTCTACATTAACAGCTAGTACAGTTTGGACATACAAAAATTTATCTGGAAAAAAATATTCTAGTTACATTTCATGAACAAAATTAACTTCCAACTATGCACAAAATGTTCATTTTGAAGGACTTTCTGTGACTGAGAAAGGGAGACAATGGCTATAAGCAAGCGTGTTGCTTGATTGTTGTTTTGTTTCAACACTTCAGAAAATGAACACTACAATTAAAAGGTGAGAGAAAGGAAGACTTTTTGCTATACGACAGGAAAGAAATAGACTTTTTGTTAATGAGCATCAGAATAGTGCTTCTGGGAACTATCAGCTTTGTTGGATGGATAACAGTGGGTGGGTAAAGTTGCTTAGTTTATAACTAGTCTTATAAGGCATGAATCCTCTTCTGTCTTCCTGGATAGTCTGGCATAGTACAGTAATGCATGTGAAATTCATCATGATGCATTCATTGACAGCCAGATGTGTTTCAGGATATAGCCTCTTCTGCACCTCCATTTCTGTTTTTCCCTTTCTTTCAGTATCGATGATTGAGAATGACTTTTCCAAGTGAGTTTGCTAATGACCCTCAAAAAATGAATCCAAAAGTATATGAGTCATTTATAGATTATATAAGCCTTGTCAGATAACGATGTCTGAAATTTGAACCAATGTCATGTCAACTACTTTTCCTAGAACATCAGTTTCTTTTTGTTGTTGTGTGTTTTTTTTTACTGTAATAAAAATAATTTTAAATAGTTTAAAAGCATTGTATTTTGTAATACATCATGAATATTGTAGAAACCTGTAATTGTAGCTCTGTGATTTCATTATATTGTGTTTATTCAATTACTTTAGCTTACTGATATATACTTACTCCAACACATTGATAAGCAGCGTAAAATCACAACAGGCAAGCCATATCATTCTTGGTTAATGGTCCTTCAGTATTACAATTACATTTATGATATTTTTGCCTAGTTGAGCTTTCCATTACCCACTTACCTGAATGTAAAATTTCCCTTTAGATTGAAATTTGTCATATATGATAATTGCAGTGTATCTAGCGCTTTCTTGTTTAGGTTTTATAAGAATAGCTTAAATACCCATTCAACTCTGAAGAAAAGTTCTGAATATCTGCACCTGGTTTTGTATTACACCCTAAGCAAAATTCACTTATGTGACAAAAGTCACACCCAGAAAGGAGTATAGAGACACCACAGCAGGAAGGAGCACCCCAATAACCCAGACAAGAGAGTGAGTCCTCACTCTGGTAATCTTCTGTAAGACTGTTGTGTCTGGCAACTATCTAGTAAAAAAAAGAGCTGTGAAGAGATGGAGACAGATTCCTCCCCTTCCATACCTGCCATGTATTAGAGGTTGCAGTGATGGGGGACATACATATACCTCCAGTCTCTCTGGCACTGGTAGCACTGAGAATCCAGGGTAATCTTCAACACAGTGCAATGACAGCTACAACAGACTTGGATTTGTCCTGTAACAACTCTATGATCTGATGATGGCCATTTACCACCATCATGACATAGATGGTTAATTTTAAGTAAGACAACTACAAGAAAAATGAGCAAAAAACCAAGTAGTAACTTCAGAAGAGATACTTCTTTGGGATTGAGTAGCTTGTATAGAGGAAGAGAAGTAACATTTCACCTTCGTATTCTGTGTCGATCTTTAGAACCTGGTGAGTGGATTTTAGAGAAGCAAAGCTGAGAAACACAGTCAATAGAGCTCAGAAGAGGAACTGGAGAAGGATCTGGATCCTGCTTACCAAAAAAAACCATACTTGAAAAAATATTCAGACTGACACTAGAGGAATCTGAAGAATTTTCATCACATTAGGGTGACTGTAATAAGACATCAAGGCTAAACAGATTCTATTTCTTTCAGGAACAGACAGCAAGACTAGATATAGTAAGAACACTGTTTTAAAATATCTTTTCTTTGTTGTCATTGTTACTGTTAAATACTAGATTGATTTAAGAGGTCTAATAACTTTTTGTACCAGGAAAGGATGGGATAATTGTTTCCTCTAGAGTAAGTACAGTGAATTGAGAGTGGAAAGTAGTCTGCGGTCAACTTACGCACAGAGTCTGCAGCATGTCAAGTAAGAGATAAAATAGTGGAAGGTTTGATATTTGAGAGGCTTCAGTCAAGGATGTAATGACAATTTTGCATTCTCAACTGTTGCTTCTAGAGAACATTCTGTAGTTTGATCCACAATGAAATGGAAGAATAAGAAATCCCACAAAAGTAGAAGCAGACATTACAGATTAACTACATTACTGAAGACACAACTGACATAAAAAAGAAAGGAAAGAATTCTTATTCCTTTTAAGACCAAACAAGATATCATTTGGGATTTCATTAGCCAATGAAGACAATAACTGTTATCTCCATCACTCACAATAAATAAATAAATAAAAAGAAATAAACCAAAAAATAACAATACTTAATCTAACTCTTTTGAAGTTGTCATATGTTGCGTTGGAGGGAAGACACAGGCACTCAATATGAGTGATCAGTGAGCTTTGTTTATTAATCGCGCTTACCCAATATTTATATCATAGTTAATTAGCTCATACATAGTGCAAAAGCTGAGCTCCTAATTGGT
>WBNH01004005.1:0-125608 GCA_013401255.1 Urocolius indicus
ACCCCTCTCGGCAGCCTGTACCACAGCTCTATCACAAAATGAGATTAAAGAAAATAAATTTCTATCATCTAACCTCAACATTGTTCTAATAATGATAATGACATGACACATTTGAACTTGTATAATAAACAGGAAAAAATTAGATAACAATAAGTTGTCTCAATGACAATAATTATAGTTATTTTATTCAGCTCAAAAGAAGATGTAACTGTTCTGATCCATTGTTTCCAACCATCTTATCTCTGAGACAATATAAGGGCAAACTGAATTGCAAACTCCCTGATTTTCCTACTGTTTATCAACACCCTATCTGGCTTAAAGATTCCAACCCCTCAGTCACCTCTTTGCATCCTGCTTATATTCCAGTTACTATGAGTTGAAGGTGTGGACATTAAGGAAACAAGGGAGTTTCAATCTGGGGAGACATATACTATGAGAAATAAATATCATCTGGTTCCAAAGACTGAGATGCAGGCAGTATGCCAGATATAAAGGGTCTTCCTTGACATATCTTTTGAATATGGTGTTAATTTTTAATGTTTATCCTTTTCCTTTCTATTGCCATAATGCTATAACAGTAATTTATATTCTCAAAATAACTTTCAAGAATTTTCTTCAATTCATTTTGAGTAAAACAGCTTAGACTAGTTTAAGTGTCAGGGCCCATCCCATCTCTATTTGAGGCATGGTCCAGGGGTGGTGGTACCTATCCAGTTAGAAGAACTATCTCATTTAGACACCATACATTCTATAATGACTAACATTCACTACTGTAAACTTCTGAAAAATCAGTTCCAATTCACCTAAGTTTCAGAGGCTTTTTCACATCTTTTAATAATATAATATTTTAAAATAATAAAATATTTTTTAACCTTTAAAAATTATTTTATTCTTTTCATGTTAAAGTTATCAAATACTGTTTGCTTAAGAGTTTTCTCACTTTCTTCATAGTGTCTTTATACTTTAAACCATGTAAAGATCTCTTTGGATAGAGTCGCAGGAATTTTTAACATCTAAGTGGGTTTGATACAGCTTGATACAGTTTATTCAACAGGTTTCATAACCTGATTTAGGTAATATACATATCATAGTGTTGTAGCCTAGGCCTTTTTTTTTTTTTTTTTTGTACATGATGGAGCTACAGAGGTGACTTCTTTAAACAAAAATCTATCATAAGCTTCCCCTGTAGCTTAAAGGACTAGGGCCAGTCAATTCTAAGATGGACATTGCACCTGACCCAGACCTGGCCAATTAGTAATGAAGGTAATGCCTCTGTGAATAACATATTTGAGAAGGAGAAGTTGATGCGCAGTTGCTAAACTGCAGCAGCAACAGGGAGTAAGAATGTGAAAACATCTCCACAAACAACAAGGTCAATGGAGAAGGAGGGAGAGGAGAGTACTTAGGCCCTGGAAGAAAGACTCCCCTGTGACCTGTGGTGAGAGCCATGGTGAGGCAGCTGTGCCCCTGCAGTCCACGGAGGCCACCAGAGAGCAGAGATCCATTCTCAGCCCATGAAGGACCCCACAGTAGAGCAAATTCCTACCAGGACCCAGAAACCTGTAGGAAGACAGGAGCCCACTCCAGAGCAGGTTTGCTGTCAGGCGTTGTGATCCTGTGAGGTACTCAGGCTGGAGCAGTCTGTCCTGAAGGACTGTTCTCCCAGTGGATGACCCATGTTGGGGCAGGGTGTGAGGAGCTGCCCCCATGGGACACCCCATGCTGGAGCAGTTTGAAAGGAGCTGCAACCCATAAGAAGGACCCACGCTGGAGAAGTTCATGAAGGATTGTGTCCTGAGAGATTCCACAGTGTAGCAGTGGGAAGTGTGATGAGGCCTCACCCTGAGAAGCAGCAGCGGCGGCAAAGTCCATCTGTAATGGACTAACCACAACCCCCACCCGCTGTGCTACTGCGGGGGAAGGAAGGAGAGTCCAGGGAAGAGGGAAGGGTGGGAGGAGGTGTTTTAAGATTTTATTTCTCATCTCCCTGCTCTTATTGTTCCTTTATTAAATTAAACCGTTTTCTCCCCAGGTTGAGTCTGTTTTGCCTGTAACAGTAATTGCTGAATGATCTCTCTGTCCTTACCTCTACTCACAAATGACTCGTTATATTTCTCTCTCTCTCCTGTCCATTTTGGGAGGGGGAGTGATTTTATGGCTTGGTGGACACCTTGCTAAACCACTGGAGTCAGAAATGTACTGGACATAATACTACTACTACTACTATTAACAATAGCAACAATAAAAAATATAACAAATTGGGGAATTCCAGTATCTGCTCTAAGGTAACACTCTCCTAAATATATCAACAACCACCTTGCACTTCTGTCCAGTCTCATTTTGCACATCTCTCTTGCAAAGGTTTCTACAAAACCATATACACATATAAAGCTTATATGAGTACTAGATTTAATAAACAGTGGATTTAAAGATGTGATTTCAAAACAGGTGGGGAAAAATACTAATACTCTAGGTGGAAAATGGTTATCTGCTTGGAATTATGCAAAACATCATACTAGGGAATACTAATCTTGAAACATTCAAATTAATCTATAATACACATAATTAGGCAGTATCTTGTTTTGCATTATATTTATGGTCATAAAAAAGATATTACGAACAATAATAGCGTAGATTTACTAATGTCAAAGTTGCATTATTATAAGGCATAGTATAGGCACCTATTTTCTTGACAGATTATAAAAAAAACCCTGAATGTTTATTATAGATGTTTTATTCATGTATTAATTATTTATAAACTGTATGAAGTTCTATTTTATATACAAAATGTGATTGCCAATAAATTCTGATAACAACTGGAAAAAAATTTAAATGGTTCTCCTAGAGAACATAGTCATAAAATGCACAACGTGGGCTTTTTTTACATGTGTTTCTTGAAACAGAGTAATTTTTCATTGCTGACATGTCTGCTATCCTTCATTTTATTTTTCTTCTTCTCAAATTCATAATAATTCTCAGGAGTAAGGTCTTTTCTTAATAAGTACTGCTTGACATTTGCCTTTACATACATGATAGATATTTGAAAATGAGCATCTGTCAATGTTATGGCATCAGATTTGAACTTATTAATCATGCAAACAACTTGGCCTACAGATCTCATCTCAGTACCTTTTCAAATTTTCAGGCAAATAAAATTTAAAAAACCTAACAGAACAAAGTTAAAGCAGTAGTCCCCCTGGCCAGCATTAAAGAATAGCCAGTTAAAAATTTGCACAGCTATTACTATAATACTGAAGATAAGCAAAAGAGGCTGTTTGAAGGTTCTGATTATATTAATTCACCTTTTCCTCTAGTGAATTTAAATTGAAAGTTTCATTTACAACAATGGATTAAAAAATGGATCTTAGCTGTTAGAGATGTAGCTTGATCAAAATTCAATGCTGCTATTTAAAGGACAATGTGAATTAATCCTTATCCAAGTATTTTAATGTTACATATTTTGTCTAACACTCAGAAGACATACCTCAAAGAGAGTATTCAATCTGAAGAGTATGTAAGGGGGAAGATGCATAAAGGATTTTTTATTATTTAATTTGAACAAATCTGAAATTAACAAATTGTCAATTGGTTAACTTCTCTTTTACTATATTATATATTTCATGTTCCTAAATATTCACAAGCATTTATTTAATGAAACTTCTGGAGTGAGAAGACCAAGAAAAATATAATAGAATTTAAATTTTAGGGTTTCATTCAATAGATATTAAAAAAACAAAACTTACATTGAAGTCATTAAACACTGGAAATAAATTTCCAGAAAAGGTCGAAGAATCTTCAGTGCTGGAGAAAGCCAAATTTTGACAGAATAAAGCCCTGAACAACCTGGTTTTGAAATTGGATTTTATTTTCAAGCTGATTCTGCCCTGAGTGTGGAGTTAGACCACATCACCTCCAAAGATGTTTTTCAAATATATTTTTCTGTGATTCTATATCTAATTTTATTTTCTTTCATATACATCACTGACAATAATAGTCTTATACACTCATCCTAGTGCTATGCCATTGCTATTTATTTTGTGCTTTCTTCTATTCAATGGTATGGATGTGTTAGTGCTGATAAATGGACCTTATTTCTGTATCTCTTGTCCAATCCTTCTCAGTAGTTATGTTTTGTTCTGTTTCTTTCTTCTCAAAAAGGCGCAGAGGAAGATCAACCCTTTTTGGAGGATGGGGTCAGAAACATAAGATGGAATTAAGAAATCTGCATTAAGTTCAGGAAATCCATAACCTCAGAGAGGGGAAAATTGTCAGTCCTTTGAGGTACAGCCTTCAACATACAGTTTGCTTCCTTTTGCTTCCAATCAGATTGAATTGTCTATGGAAAAAGATTAATGAGGAAAGTCTCTTTCCTATGCAAAGTCCTTGAAGCTTTAACATCTGAAAAAAAGCATTACTCAGCAATTCTGTGATGTTTCTTCATTCTTGGTTTCATGAAATATTCAGGTCTTAGTTCACCTCATTAGCGTACTCCTCTATTTCCATATTCTTTGGGAGCTTATCTTGATTCTGAACAAAGCTTGAACAGCCAAATGCTGATGTTACTTAGATTTTACTATTTCTGATAACAAGCTACCAAGAATAACAAAACTACAGTGTTTTTACTCTTTATTTTGTTCCACTCTTTATTTTGTTTCCCTTTCCACTGGTGCTTATCATGGTGTGGGAGTGATACAACTCTACCAGTGAACACCTTACAGAACAGGTTTACATCATAAAGTCTTCAGGACATCAGAACAAAATGCATTTCCCTAAGGTGTCTGATTTATAAGAGATTGATTAGTGCTTTGAATTTTTTTTTTAAATTCTACAATAAAGACTAGATACCTCATAAGATGTTAGTTTATCAGAAATCTTTTGTTCATATAGGAATATACGTGAGTGAAAAGGAGAAAAATATTTTAAAAACAGTAATAAAACAAAAAAAATGGCAAGCATCACCTGTATCATTTATACTTTGTCTTAGGACATTATCTGGGGCCAAAGCAGGGACTCAAGAGGAAGCAGCCTATAGGAGAACAAGGCAAATAAAAAAATATGTATTTAATTTTAACTTTAATTTTAATAAAAAACAGACATAAGAAGTTCCACACATGGTGACTACTGAATATAAAACTCTTTAAAAGTGCATTTGTATATAAGAGATATCAAAGTCTTTCAACATAAAATTTCTTGGACCTTAGTGGCTGACCTATAATTGAGTACAAGTAGATTCAAAAATTAGATCATAGTTTTTACAATGGGCAACATTTAAGGATTTATTTACTTATAGCTTCATTATCTACAGTCTTTTATCTACAGTCATATCATCCCAGCTTAACTTTTTAATGACTTTGAAAGTAGACTTTTCATGACCTATAAATAATTTTGCCTATCAAAAAAGTTATTTCCAGTCATTACAACAGCCTTTCCTTAGGCAGATTTGAGCATATTTGGCACAAAACTCAAAGTCCGGAACTTTATGCAACTATTTCTAACACACCGTTTTCATATGTTTCTTGACAATATCACTCAAACATCAATCTAAGCTTGTAAACTCTCAGAAGAAGGATTGTATTGTATTTAAGGAATGTGCTGAATAGAGTGATTCTTTGCTTCAAATATAGATGATTTTTCTTCAAGCTAGAATTAGTTCTTAGAGTCAAATGACAGAGATCTGCATACCTCCACACCAAAAGCAGTAGATGTTAAATTGATCTTCCGACTGTGTAAGAAAGTAAAGGAAAGAAGCCGATCTGTATAGTACAAAGGAATGCAGTATTGCAGAAAGAATGATGAAGAAAACAATGTATGTTTCAGTGCCTCTGTGGGAAGGATCTGGAAACAGTTTCTCTGTTGCTAAGAAACAAGAAGCCAAGGGGAGGCTGAGCCTCAGGGAGTCTGCAGGACCACCCTCACACTCAGCTGTTAGCAGACAGAGGGGATCAGCTAGCAGTAAGAAACTACAAAAATAAACTGAAACAACTCAAGACTAGCAGTAAGTAGCCCCACTTTGAACTCCTTACAGTGAAGTCCCAGCGGTGTTGATGGCTCACTGAAACCATCACTTGTTCATCTCCAGGAAGACTGAGGCTATCAGTTTTGGGAACTAGAGGGACATCAGAAGAGCAGATATAACACTGAAGAGAGAGGTATCAAGAAGCTCACATAGAACAATTTTAGCTGCATTTTAGTGAGAAATTTCTGTTTTCATTTTGACTATTAGGCTGTTAAAACATTAGTTAGATTATCAGTAAATTTTTGGCTGCATATATATAGGGTTCCTTTTGCCCATAGCAACTATAACACTGGGCTGGCATATTAAAAATACATATACCAAAAAGACTTCCACTTAAATCTGTAGTTGGGCCATTGTTATGTATAAAAAATTTATTTTCTTAACCTGACCTTAAAACTCATGTTTTTCCTCCAGGAAATTAATCTGCATTTTTAAGAAATATTATATAAGTAGAAAATCACACAGCTGAGCAACAGACAAGATAAAAGAGGAAGACAAACAATGATATAAACAAACATCTTCTGGATATGATTTTTTAACACTTTGCTATTCTGTTTATGACCAGTTATCTACTAAAATTACTGAGTGTGAGAGGATCAAGTTCTGCTCGCTAAAGGTTAAAAGTGTTACTGCCACTAGAGACCATTAGTAAACACATTTATGTCCTCACTTTTATCATTTTGCCTCACTTCTGGTGCTAAGATTAGGAAGACCAATGACCTATGACAAATGAGACTGCATTACTTATGAGGAAGTAAAAAGTCAGAGAATAATGTAATTTGTATTTTTTCATAGATTGAGGTAAACTGACTCCTTTATGTGGGGTAATAACCCACTTATAAGCAAGCTGTATGATTTCAACCAAAATGTATAACTACTAATATACAAAGTAATTAAATTATTTCATGTGGGAAACACTTTGGAACTTATTATTGCATCAAATACCTATTGTTTTACATGTGACGACCATTCAGTTGCCTGAGATTTCCTGAAGAGAAAAATATCACTCTGTTCTGAAACCCATTTAAACTGCATAGGTTCAATGTACCTAGTATTTTCAAGTTTTTTAAATTTTAATGCATATATCCGTGTAACCTCTACAGAGTGCACAGGATAGGCCAGATTTACAGACCTGTTCAAATGAGGAGATTATCTGTGTGTGAAAAGATCCTTCTGAAGCAGAAATACTTCTACTTTTGTATTACACCTATTGGACAAACTGATACCTATGACTGTGGACATGTCTGGTTTCTCTGGGTCTACCAGCTGCCTGTTCTACTTACTGTGTAGCACCAAGGAAACATATGTCTGGCAGCCTTATGGAAACCTTAGACAAATGTAAAAAATGTCCACAAGCCAACTCAATTTATGTCATTGGAAAAGAAATCTATATAAGAATATGTGGATATGAAATGGCATCAGGTGTACCAGATCAACGTGATACTATTAAAGCCTAGAAAATGTGGAACATTTTAATATTGTTTTTACCACAGAATAGTAATGAAGAATTGAAATATTGAAAATTTATGCATAGTAAAATAAAAAGAAATCCAGTTTATTAATTTTCAGACATCTCTAAGATAAAATTGTTACATTTCTTTCCAGTTTTACATTTCTTAGTGCTACCTCTATTTCCTGTTTTGACACCAGCATTTACTCCATTCTTACATGATTGTCAGAAAATATTACAGAATTTAGAGGAGAAAATAAGATAGATCAGAGGTAAATTTATGAGGAAAATGGACGTAAATTGAGGAGAAAAAATGAATGCCAATGAAACCATGAGGCCTAGTCCCATGAACTGAAACAGATTTTGTATTAGCCTGCAAAGGCTAGTTCAAGAGAGGAAATGTTTTGAATTGGGTTATAAAGCCTGTTACAAGTTACTTTGTATCTCTTTCTTGTAGGTAATTTGAAAAGAAGTTTCTTGAAATCTACAATTTTTTATGCTAGAACAATAAATTTAATCAGATGATATAGATAGAGAATACCTGAACCATTCTTACAATGTGTGGAAATACTTACCAGCTACTGCTGGATACAGCTGAAAAAAAAAAAAATCTGTCCCAAGCAGCAGAGATTTTTAAAATATCTGTTTGTAGGGTACAAAATAATTAGTTAAAATGTTCCATCTGTACTGTCAGAAGTTTCCATCCTATCCCCTTTCTTCTCTGTGATGACCATTATATTGTCCTTTTTATATTCCTATATTCTTGGATGGTGTCCTTGTGTCTATTGCAGATTGCCTTCTCTACTTTGCTACCTTGGAAATCATTAACAAAAACTTCTCCTTCTGTTATGCTAAAGAAGCAGTTTGTGCTTCCACAGAAAGCAGGCTGTAAGATTGAAGAATAAAGAAGCAAAGCAATGAAAGAGGATAGTATTTCATACTTCTTTTGGCTCACAGTTCTGAAGTGTTTACACTGACTTGTTTTAGTCACGCCAATTGTAGGCATAATGTTGAAGCATAGAAGAGATGTCTGTACAGGACAATGCATAGACCCAGGCAGCCTGAACCATAGGAAGGAAAAGCAAGTTGTCATCTCTACCTTTTGCCTGTGTACATCTCTTTACAAGACTTACATTTTTGTGAGCTGAAGAGCTAGCTGAAAGAATAGCTTTCAGCTGTTGAACTACTGGAAGCATTACTAATCCCCAGAAGATCTTCTAGGGTCCTAACCCTCTATGTGCTGGCCAAAATGTTGAGAACTCAACATGCTTTTCCTTTTGTACAACTAGGGAAGATACTGCTGTTTATTATGTTCCCAGAGCTCTACTGCTGACATTACTTCTCACATAGGTAGAATGTTTTTCACCACTGCTAACCCTGCAAAGGTAATTGCCAACTCTCACACTCAGCACAAACACCATAGTATCCCACGCCATGACTTACTACTTTGTGTGGAAATAATATGTTTGTATGGAGAGTTCACGTTTCTTGTGTGAGTGGAACTGTTATTTATTCAATTGAATAAGCAGCATTTGTATGCAGCCTTAATCATGAACGTTTTGGAGACTAACATCAGGCACTAAGTACAATCCTGTCAAATAGCTGGCAGTGGATTAACCGTGACACCTAGAAACATGCCAAATTCTGACAGAATAAGAACTCACTGTATACCCAATGTCAATCATTCACTGAGTGCCACTCTAAATGCTTATCCTGTTAGTGATGACATCAATCTGCATTGGCATTCAAAATGCTGCTGCCCTTTGAATATAGAATTGAAAGCAAAGGACAAAATCCCCAAAGTAGATGCATTTTAGCAACCATCTATCCTTCCTTAAAAACTAGTAATCACTTCTGATGTGGGCATGCTGTTTTATTATTAGATCAGTCAATTTACAGCTTTTTGAAAGAAAAAAAAAATAAAGAATCTTTACCATGTGGTTAATCTGTTGTTTTACAGTTAGGCTCACTTGCAAGCAGCCCAAGTGATTTCCATCATGTACTAAAACTTCACTGGGCTATTTAGGCCTACTTCTAGTTACATCCCATGTTGTAAAAGTCTGTTTGCATTAATAACACCTAAAACGTCTGACAAAGATTACAGATACTTTTTCTGTGCTAGCCTGGTTATTAAAACACTCACTACCTAAGTGAGAGAAGAGTAACCAAGGTTCAACGTAAGTGTTTTCAGAACTAAAACCACCAGGTATTTAAGATTACATTTATTTGATCTTCTCTTGTCTTCATAAGTCCTATGTTTCTGCCTGCACAATGACTCAACTCAGGAGTAACTTTTAATCTTCTCTTTTGGTTTTTCACTCTTTCTTGTTCTATAAGACATCAGAGTGAGTATGACCTTGTTAAGTAGGAGATTAAGCTAAAAAAGGAAATTGAACACATCTCCTATCTCTTGGGCAAGTGTTCCAACTATTAAGTTGTTCAAAAGAGGAGTAGCTCTGAACCAGTAGCAATGGATTAAAAAGTGGGTTTAGTTAAGTCCTTGCCCTTGAGAAAGGACTTCACTAACCAGATCATACTAAAAAACAAGTCTGAGGCAAGTCTTAAGCTTTTAAAAGAGGCTAATCTTTTAATTATGACATCTATCCTTCATCTTACAAAATTACTCACAACTAAAAAAAACCCAATAAGCCAAACAACTCCTAAGGCTTAATTATAGCTGGAAATATACTTTTCCAGCATGTACTTTTTACTAGCCATAGATAACCCCTTGTTCAGCGTGTAGAAGACATGAGTGTTTGGAGACATGTCTACTTTGACAGAAGACTTGGTGTTTGATGCCTTGAAAAACTCATCTTGGACTTTGCAACTTTTTATATCTTTGAGATGCAGAAATTGGATATTCATTTTAGAGAGCTTACTTATAGAAGCAGATCATCAAGTAGTCTTATGAAACAATCTATCACAAATTTTTTACTTTCCAGGTGCTGTGAAAATGTGTTATCTTGGTCAGAATTTTCTGTGGTACTGGAACACAGTCAACACTGCTGTAAGTTTAGGTAGCAATCAATTAGATATTTTCATAAAGAGGACTTATTTTTTTTTCTTAAATTGTTGTCTTTGATAACACACATAGCTGATCATTCATTTACAAATCTCATTATTAAACATCCAAATCTCACAAGGAGTTGGAGCTTCCAATCTGAATCTGATATTGCTACTGAAGAAAAAGCTCAGAAAGTGTTAAATGTTACATTGCCAAAATACTGCTAAGGATCTGAGCTTAATGCATGCAGTCTAGGACTGGTGACTCAAAAAGGCATTTTTCTGACACTGTCATAAGGAGGTAAATGTTTGCACTCTAGTAAATAGCTGTGATAAAACCTGAAGTATTACTGACTTGCTTAAAATTCAGGCAATGTGAAACCAGTGAAACTGTCAGCAATAGGAGGCCTTGAATAGCTGCAAAGGTTAAATATAAATTTGTTTAAAAAAAGAAGTCAAACTTATTGCTCTGTCATAAACTACAAATCTGATGGGATTCAATTCATTAACATTCACGTCAGACATTTGAATTCTCCTCTGAAAAGGAGAACACATTTTTGTTAAATATAGATTATTTTGTAAAGGTTTTTTAATCAGTTCTTTGTTCCATACACGGAAGCTTAGAAAACGTTGGTTTAGAATTCAAATTCTACATTTCAGGCCAGTTCCAAAGTCAGTGAAGGTTTTCTATTGACCTCAGTAAGTTTTGGATCAGGCCCTTCGGATTGCTTGAGTACATCAAGAAAAGGAAAAACTGAATGCAAAAAGGACAGCATTCAGACTGACCTTCTGGTTTTGTCTTATGGATTTTTAATAATTTTTTTAGGATATTGCTTGTCTTTACATGGCAAATTATCAATTTTATGTTTCCTATGAAGAAATAGAAAATGTTGTTTCTACGGTAATCAAAGTTGTCTTTTAATCTAAAAGACATATCCAATTTTTTTAAAAGATATTACATATACTTAAGCTTATGTCTAATTTTTACTTTGTTTTCAATGAAAGATTGACAGGTATAAATTGAACTTGGAAATCAGAATTGGTTTTTAAAAATTTTTTGGAAGATACAGAATATTTTCATTTTAAAGCCCATAGGTTATAATTTGATTCCAGTAAATCGTTATCATTAAAACAACAACTTCAACAACAACAATAGTAGCAAACACACTGGGACTTTCTCTACCACTACGAAAACAGAAAGTCTTGAGCAGTTTAATTTTCAATATTTAAATCAATATTAGCTTTCTAAATTTATGTTTAAGCACAGGACTCATTTTCACTCATTAATAAAAATATACTTTTAATATCTGTTGGGCAGAATAGAGAGTTCCCCCAGATGTTCAACATTCCTTTATTTTTTTTGTTGATACTTGCATTCATTGATTTTTCTTGCTTTGAATTCTATACAGTAGCTGAAAGCTTTCTTTGGTGGATACTTAATATTTTTAACGTATATTACATTTTCTATCTTGTCATAGGAAGCTGATTAATTGAGAATATTTATTTTCCATTTGTAAAAAATGTACAGGATTGTTTATTTCTTATGATTTCTGAGTTGTTCACAGATTAACTTTTTCATTACAAAGTAATCTACCCCTCATTAATTAACAGTATTATCCTATAACACCGGCTACTAGCAGTAGAAGCCTTTGTTGTACAGCTTCTTTGAACTCCACAGATATATCAGTATGTAAGTATATAGCTTAAGTAAAAATATAGTACATACACATCTAAATCCCTTGTTTTGTAATGTATAGAGTTCTTTCAGAAAAAAAAAAAAAAACAACATTGTCAATGAAGAATTTATATCTGAGCTCTTCCTGCCTGGACATTTAGGAGAATTTATACAGGAAATTCCTCTGCTATGGGGGATGTTTCTCATCTGTGTGTCCACCAGAACACGTCCTCCTACATCCCTATATGAATTTGGGCACACAAATTCTGTCCCAGTGCTTTTGGAGCCTGTCCTGGTTTCATATTCTGGCATCAGTTCTTTGCTCTGTGCTCCTCTAGGTGGCAACAGAGGAGGGAGAAATACAAAATACTCCACTGGTTTAAAAGGAGCAAAAGAATATGAATCAAAGGAAAAGGAAAGGGAAAGGGAAAGGGAAAGGGAAAGGGAAGGAAAGGGAAGGAAAGGAAAGGAAAGGAAAGGAAAGGAAAGGAAAGGAAAGGAAAGGAAANAAAAGAAAAGAAAAGAAAAGAAAAGAAAAGAAAAGAAAAGAAAAGAAAAGAAAAGAAAAGAAAAGAAAAGAAAGAAAAGAAAAAAGAAAAGAAAAGAAAAGACACTTTCTGACATGTTTTAAAGAAAATTTTCATATAAAAATCTGCTTTTAAAATCAGTGTTGCACACAAATTCTGGTATCTTGCAAGAAAGTGCAATTATTTAGTGATATATTTTAAGTATCTATTTTTTAAAAAACCAAAATCCTAAACAAAAATACAACACTTTTCTTACTGATTCAAGAAAAAGGAAAACTTGTTCAATGACTCTATACACATCAGAGCTATTTCTGTAGATTTTGCTGTGTCACATGAATAGACAACTTTATACATAACATTAGCAATTATCAGTAATTAAAGTTCATAGTCACAATGCTACTGATAAAGCTCTATCAGTGCTCGCACAATAGCATAAAGGTATTAAAATTATGGAAGGACCTAGTTTTGGATAACATTGGATAATTCTGAGTCATAACCTGTAGGAAGAAGGGTCAGACACACACCTGAAATTATGCTTGCAGTATTTTCTTTTTTTTTTTTTTTTTAATTATCTGACCTCGCTGCCAAAAAGGTTATGAAATAGATCATCCTGAGCCCCACTTTGAAGCACATATAGGACAACCAAGGGTTCAGGCCCAGTCAATATGGCCTTATGAAGGACAGGTCCTGCTTGACCAACCTGATCTCCTTCTATGACAAGATGACCTGCTTAGTGGATGAGGGAAAGTCTATGGATGAACTTTAATAAGGCCTTCCTAGACTTTAGTAAGGCCTTCAACATAGTCTCCTACAGCATCCTTCTGGAGAAAACTGACTGCCCATGGCTTGGATGGATATACTGTTCAGGTAGGAAACTGGCCAATGACTGGGCCCAGAGAGAGGTGGTGAATGGAATTAAATCCAGTGGTGTTCCCCAGGGCTTAGTGCTGAGGCTTGTTCTGTTTAACATCTTTATCAATGATCTGAATGAGGAGACTGAGTGGTAAGTATTGTGGATTGTAGCTGTGGGAAAATAATTCAGACCGGAAGTTGAAGACTGATACCATGATTAGTGGCTGTTTTGTGGTCATCCATTGTTATATCTCAAAAAAGGTAGTGGTGAAAGAGGTCTGTACTCATAGTCTCATAGAATCATAGAATAAATTTGGCTGGAAGAGATCTTTAATATTGAGTCCAGCCTTTGTCCCAGCCCTATCAACCACTAGACCATTTCCCTAAGTGCAACATCCAACCATCTCTTTAATGGCAGCCCATTTCAATGCCCAACAACCCTTTCGGTAAAGAAATTCCCTCAAATATCCAGTCTAAAGGTCCCCTGGGGCAACTTGAGGCCATTTCTTGTTCTATTGCTTCTTACTAGGGAGAACAGACTAATCCCTTGTCTTGCTACAATTTCCTTTCAGGTAGTTGTAGAGAGTGATAAGGTCTGCCCTGAGTCTTCTTTTTCTTCAGGCTAAACAGCCCCAGATCCCTCAGCCATTCTNGGTGGGGCCCAAGTGCAGAACCTGGCACTTGGCCTTATTAAAACTCATGGAATTGGCCTTGGACCAGCCACCCAGTCTGTATAGATCTCTTTGTAGGGTTTCCCTACCCTCAAGCTGATTGAAACTTCTACGCAGCTTGGTGTCACCTACAAACTTATTAAGAGTGCACTCTATCCCCTCATCCAGATGATTAGTAAAGATGTTAAACAGGAGTGGCCCCAGTACTGAGCCCTGGGGAACACCACTCGTGACCAGCAGCCAACTGGATTAACTCCATTGACAATGACTCTTGTCAGAAAGTCAGAGAGTCAGAGAATAGCCTGTCAAAAAAGGCAATCTGTCTAGGGATTATGGTGAAGGAAACAGGCTCAGATATATAGTCCCTGCAGACCCTCATTCCTATAGCTCTGCTGGTGATGTCAACTAACTATACATGTAAATTCAAAAGTTCTGGATGTGATTATATTATATACTGCATATACAGAATTCATATTTGAGAATTATGTGGTTTTGGACTAAAAAGTGTGTAGAACACTGATTATATTGAGAAGTCCTTTGTAGCTTTCTTCTTTACCAAAATTCTTTTTTTTTTGGACTACATTCTTCATTTTTAAATAACTCATCTGTTAGTATTCTCTATTCCCTTTCTGCCATGTTTAGTGTGTACTTCTTAAAAAAGCCTCAATTTGCCGCTCTGAGATTCAAGTGATTAGAGAGACTTCCAGATATGTCCTCTGCATGGATTTACCAGTAGGTTCAACACACATACAAGAGACATGAGTCTAGAACCAGGCTGGGTACAATATCTCACTTCCCAATTTCATTAAGGCACATCACTGTCTGTAAAGGATTTGTTTACCCTTCAAGGCAGGGTCTGACTGTAGCAGAAGAGCTGGACAAAATGAAATATTGGACTAGAAAGCCAGACTCTTGTTGTCTGTCTTTCTAATGCTCAAAATTACTATTTTCAAGCTCTATTAACACTACAGCTTTATAAGTCCAAGCATAGCGGAAGAGTTATACTGTTCATTTATGAGTCTATGAGGTAATTCGTGCCTTTGATGATCCCAAAAGATAATTCTAGTAAGAAGAACATAATCCACTGGCTAAAACAGAACCTTGTTAAATGATTAAAGAAATGATCTCTAGTTTCTCTAGGACATCATTGTGATTGCACAAAACTATTGAAGGAAAATTAATATCTCTATGATATGTTTTCAGCCCATAAAATAAATGAATTATACACAATCCTTTAAAATGTATGTATTTTAGAAATATGTACTTTCCAAACCTCTGAGCTTAAAGCTGTCATTTTGAACCTTATGAAATATCTACAGAATGCATTCGTATACTTACCTATGACAGGCATGATTTGTATGTGTGTAAACTGAATAAGATGAATTGCTAGTGTTGCTGATGTGGATCTTTCACACTGTTTAATTTTTAGCTTGGCTTCTGTAATGAGTGTGACCATGATCAACTAGCTGCATCTCAAAAATTCATAGCAAAATTTTAGATATTAGTGTAGATTACTAGGTTCAATGTGCTATACACTTATATCTTACCTCAGAGGTGTAAGGGAATTTGGCTGCATGAGCATGAGTCATACTGTGCCAGATGACCTTAGGGATAGAGAATGTAATTTTATCCACTTAGTGCACCAGTATAAATGAAACTTCTGTCTATTTATTTAAATTGAGATTTGAGAACCATTTTTAGTGAGATCTGATATTCTGAATTTAGACAAGTAATCCTTAACAAGTATTATAGCATTGATTACATAAGCACATTCAGTTTCTCCTTCAGTTGAATGTTAAAGTCATTCTTTAAGGCAGAGTAATTACGTTCCTTCTTTTCAGAGCTAGCAAATATCTATTAATTCAGCAGTATGTGTGTATTGATCTTCTGATCTTAACCTATTCTGTTTATTGTCCTTTAACGGAATTCTTCCACGTACATTAGTGCTCAGGAGAAAGTAGAAGAGAGTTCTGTTACCTAAGTGATTTACATGCCTATATTTAAAGATTAAGACTTCACATAAAGATTTAACATCATTGTTGTAAAAATTGCATTGTAATCTGTCTGTGGGTTTTATCATAAAGTATGAGATAAAACAGTTATGCTTACCTAAAACTTTTTTCTATTCAAGTAAGATTAACTACAGATACAGCATACTCTTCATATATACTATAAATAGCTAATGCAACAGAAAGATAGAAAATGTTTTGAAATATTTAGATTTATGACCATATATAGTTGGTATTTACCATGCCCTAGAGTAGAAGCAATTACTATGCATTTTCCTCAGCATATACAAAAAATATTCTCTGTAATTTAGGAAAGAAGATATAAATTATTCTGAATATTAGGATGCATTTTATGACAGGTGATTGGCAGGTCTGCTCAAAGTCTGCAAACAAGCTGAAGTATTCACTGTAACAGATCTGTAGACCGTATCACTGAAGGACACTCAGAAAGATATTTTTTCTAACCACGATGTTTCACCATTTCAAGACATACCCTTGGAAGTAGAATGAAAAACTTTTCTAGAAGTACAAAAAAGATGTGGACACAAAGCTTGTTTATGAAAAACAACCCAACAACAAATAACTAGCATCTTGGTCATGGTATTTTCTGAGAGATTTTTCTCTTTCAGGGTAGTTATTTCTGTTATTTCTAACATCAGAGACATAGACTTTTCTAAACAAGCTAGCAAATACCTATTGGATCTTGACAATGTTATCAATTCTGTTGTCTTTAACTTTTTGTATCTTCCCCAGAAATATATTCAAGCTTTTTTGATAGGCACTTTCAGGAAGTACTTTCAAAATGATAATGACTCATTTTGTAACGTATATGTAAAAAATATAGGTCCTATGAATAAATCTATAAAAGTAAATATTTTCATTAATAATTATAAATAAAACAGATAGTAATCTAAACCCGGGATTTTCATACTGTTGACAGTTTCAGTGAGATGAATTAAATCCTAACTATTTGTGTGCTGAGGTTTCTTATGAGACATCTCATGTCTGCTATGCTTGTATCCACCCAGGCATCAAAAGCAGATTTTTATTGTTATGTAGTGTTTCTTAATTAAGATTATTAAGAACTTTATCTTTTTTTCCCCATCACTTGATATTTTCACATTCTGTTAATATTCTTCCTTACATAACGGTACATAGCTTTCTCATTAAGGAAATGTCTCTCTTAATTTTCACAGATGTTAGAGAAGACCAAGTGTTTTCTTTGTTTCTATTTTCTTCATACTTGTTTTTGACTTCTCTTCATACTTTTTTTAAACCTTTTCCTTTTTTAGTGCTTAATTCAGAATCACCACTTTTAGTTTGTTGCTCTTTAGAAGAAAGCAAGTTTACAAATATGTATTTACTTGTTGAATAAAACGTAGTACAGTTTTTCCAGAACAGGGAAAAAAAAAAAAATCAGGTAGATGACACATCTTAATCCTCCCAAATGTCATCTGCTGTTTGAAAAAAGTTCGTTAGAGCATATTTGCAAATATACAATGGATTTTCAGACATGCAAGGGTGTAAAAATTTCTGTAGGAATATTAATTATACTTCTCCATGAAGTGAAGAAAAATATTAAATCCTATTGCAAAAAAAATACTATAAAAATATTCTCTATTTGCTGAAATTTCCCTAGGTCTGGATCTGGCAGATAAAAATGTGTTCATTATTAAAAATAGCTACATTTCTATTACCTTTACTTCTGCTGACTAATATCATTCTTCAAATTGAGCTATTGACTTCACAGGGTCTATTTATAAAGTACTGTTCAACACAAGGGAGAAGATAGGAGTCAGATGCCTGATGCTCTGTCCAAGTCAGTAAGTGTAAAGATGTGACATGAAATCCTTACTCTATTACATTCTATAGGAATTTTGTCTTTGACTTCAATGAAGCCAGAATGTCATCAGTTATATATTTATTTATGTGGCTTTTTTTAGAGGGAGACATTTAATTTCTTTCTCTGACATCTTTATGGTCTTTCATCAGTGTCAAACAGTAACTTCATTTACAACTTGGTGAAACTTTTCTGAACTTCAGAGTTTTTCTGACAAAACCTCAGCCCTAGGCTGCTGTGCAGCAAAGCAGGTATTTAGTTAAAGTGATATTTAGTTAAACCACCAGTTTAGATAAGTAGTTATGTAAGTGTTTAGTATTCTTAAATTTAAACATGCTGAAGTGTACACTGAAATAGGGATCCTTTGTTTAATTAAGTCTATGAATGACACAGAATCATAGAATCACAGAATGGTAGGGGTTGGAAGGGACCTTTAGAGCTCATCTAGTCCAATCCTCCTGCAGAAGCAGGTCCACCTAGGTTAAATTGCTCTGGAATATGTCCAGATGAGTTTTAAAAACCTCAAGAGAAGGAGACTCCACAACCTCCCTGGGCAGTCTGTGCCAGTGCTCTGTCACACACACAGTGAAATAGCTTCTTCTTATGTTTAAATGAAACTTTTTGTGTTCCAGCTTCATCCCATCCAGCTTCATCCCATTACCCCTTGTCCTGTCAGCAGATACAATACAAAAAAAGGGATATCCTAGCCTCCTGACTTCCACCATTTAGATATTTGTAAATATTAATGAAATTCCCCCTACAGTCTCTTCTCATCCAGACTAAAAAGCCTCAGTTCCTGCAGTCTTTCCTCATATGAAAGATGTTCCAGTCCCCTGATCATCTTGGTAGCCCTGTGCTGGACTCTCTCCAGAAGTTCCCTGTCCCTCTTGAACTGGGGAGCCCAAAACTAGACACAGGACTCCAGATGAGACCTCACTAGGACACAGTAGAGAGGGAGAAGAACCTCTCTTGACCTGCTGGCCACACCCTTCTTGATGCATCCCAGGATACCATTGGCCTTCTTGGCCACGAGGGAACGTTACTGGCTCATGTTCAGTTTATTATCAACCAACACTCCCCGGTCTCTCTTCACAGAGCTGCTCTTCAGCAGTTTGACCCCCAGCCTGCAGTGGTGCATGGGATTGTTCCTTCCAAGATGTAGGACTCTGCACTTGTCCTTGCTGAACCTCATGAGGTTCCTCTCTGCCCAACTCTCAAGCTGGCCGAGATCCCACTGAATGGCAACACAGCCTCTGGGGAATCAGCCAGTCCTCCCAGTTTGGTCTTATCAGCAAACTTACTGAGGGTACAGTCTGTCACCTCATCCAGGTTGTTGATGAAGATGTTGAATAAGATTGGCCCCAGAACCCATCCCTGTGGAACTCCACTAGCCACAGGCCTTCAACTCGTTTCTGTGTCATTGATCACCACTCTCTGGCCTCTGTCATTCAGCCAGCTCTTGATCCACCTCACTGTCCACTCATCCAAGCCACATTGCTTGAGCTTTCTCATGAGGATGTTACGGGAGACAGTGTCAAAAGCCTTGCTGAAGTCTAGGTAGAAGACATCCGCTGCTCTTCCCTCATCTAGCCAGCTAGTTATGCCCTTAGAGAAGGCTATCAGGTTTGTCAAACAGGATTTCTCCTTGGTGAATCCATGTTGACTCCCTCTGATAACCATCTTTTCCTTCATATGTTTAGTGACAACATTCAGGATGAGTTGTTACATCACCTTTCCAGGGATGGAGGTGGGGCTGACTAGCCTGTAGTTTCCTGGGTCATTCTTCTCACCCTTTTTGAAGACTGGAGTGAAACTGGCCTTTCTCCAGTCCTCAGGCACCTTGCCTGTCCTCCATGATTGTTCAGAAATAGTAGAAGAATGAACAGTTGAAGTAATTGAAAATCAGAGTATTTGGAGGGAGAAAAAAATTGGTTCAATGGTACTGTCAGAAAAGGTTCCACAAGCTATGAATCGAAAGGATTAGAGCAATGGATCCACTGAGCATTTTAGCAAATAGAAGACTGTCATAGAAAAGGAACTTGGACAGTGTGCCCATGCATGTTTTTAGAAAGCTGAAGTCAAGCTGCCAGGATTTCCAAGAGAGTTGGAATAAGAAAATGGATCAAGGATTTTTTTTTCTCTTATTTTCACTAAACTTGAATCCAAAGGCTGTTTTCTGTTATCCATTTTCCATTTTTTAACAGAAGTGTCATGGCATGCACCAGTCACACAAAGGAAGAAAAGGGCAGAAACAGTAAAAAATGATGGATTCTTGACAGCTACTGCTGCTGTTGACAAAGGTGAAGGGACAATAAGGAATGTCTTTTTATATACCACACAGTTAAGTCTGGGCAACACCAAAAAAAAGCTAAGAGGAAAAAAGAGGAAAGGGCCCTTGACTAATCCCCACCCTCACTGACATTCACAAAGAAAGAAGTCTACCACACTAAGTAGCTTCCTTCTTTGTTTATGCCTTTGAACCAAACTCAAGGAAACTAATTCTCTATTAAACACTTTTCTGAGTCACAGCACTAGCTGAGATTATTTTCGTTGTCTACAAGGAAGACCATAGTGAAGTATAACAGTTCTATGCTTCCTTAATTTTTGTCCTTGACTACATTTTTTGTTTTTTTCAATTTCAACTTCTTATATTGTGGCTAAGATTTCTAATATTGTATTCAATTAATCAAAATAAAAAATACTACCAAAAATGTGAAAATTGTCAACCTATAAAAAGAAAACATATCGACTACTCAGGCAATGCAGTAGGGCATTTTGTAAAAGATTTCTTAATATAACAGGAAAGCTTTATACATATTTCATGCTGCAGGGATCTCAAGAAATAAACATAGCAATTAAATACCAGTAATTTTTGTAGTTTTTTATACATATTTTTTTCCTAAGCTTCTGCTAAAACTGTCTTGTGAAAATTCTTTGAATGTCAGCAATTCTCTCAACCTTTTCAGTTTAATGAATAAAATTTAAAAATTGTTATTACTTATGTATGAATGCAACTAGAGGAGTTACATTAATAATATATGAGTCATTTTTTATGAATATAGTCCAGAAGTGATAATTAGGGAAAGTACAAAAAAAATGCTGTAATAATTTTTACACTGTAATTATTTAGCCATTCTATAGCATACACACTCTTTAAAACTGGTCCACCTAGGTTAGTACGTGAAAATGAAGGTGAATTGAAAGGATTGTTTTTAAACTTAGGAAATGTCCATAGATGTTGAAATATTTACTAATGAAACACAGAATCTTATAATAATAAAGCCTGTGAGTGACGTCTGGAAGTCATCTGGTGAAAACGAAAATTTAAGTGAGGTCACTCTGGACTTTGTCTAGAGTTTCAAATTCTTCTATCAGTGGAGATTCCACAGACTGTTCTGGGAAATCTGTTTAGAAGATTTCCTACATTCACTATGTTTTTCTCTTTTTTCTCTAATATCTGATCAGAGTATTCCTTTTTGAAAATCGTCATATGCTAAAGCATATGCTGCATGTGCTCAAGCACTCATTCTTAAAATTTTACAAAAAACAACGGTCTGATCCTTCAAAACGTTAGTCCTGGGAGCTTGAAATTATGGAAGTCCTACTGCTTTATAACTTCAATTGCTTTGAAGAGTTCTTTCTTTTCTATGTCTTGTAGTTTTCATTTCATCTGTCCAGAAAATTTTCATGCTACCACATAAGAATTGAAGGGCTAGTCAACGTCACAAGTAAGTGTGCCCAAAAGAGCTTTTCTTTTGTAAGGTCATTTACGCACAGGTAAGGTATGGTTTATTTAGTTTGTTATATATGCACAATTCTAAAGCTTTCTTTTCCTCTTTGTTTCTCTCTTCCTTCTCCAGAAACAAACATAGCTGAATTTAAACATGTACAAATAGGATAACACCAAGATTATTTCAGTGATGTACAGTAAGAGAAACACAAGCAATGGGCACAAATGGAAAAACAGGGGATTCTACTTGAATATAAGGAAACACTTTTTCAACTTGAGGCTGACCAAGTACTGGCCCAAGTTGCTCAGGGAGGCCGTGAAGTCTTCATTCTTGGAGGTACCCAAAAGTTGCCTGGACATTGTTCTCGGCAATCTGTTCCAGGAACACTATTGAGTGGGGAAGTTGGACCAGGTGATCACCATGGCCCCTTCTAATCTCAATATGTGCCTAGTAGGTCAAGAGAGGTTCTCCTCCCCCTCTACTCTGCCCTACTGAGACTGCATCTGGAATATTGTGTCCAGTTCTGGGCCCCTTAGTTCAAGGACAGAGAGCTGCTGGAGAGAGTTCAGCACAGGGCCACAAAGATGATGGAGTGGAGCATATCCCTTATGATGAAAGGCTGAGGGAGCTGAGGTTCTTCGTCTTGGAGAAGGGGAATCTGAGAGGTGACATCATTAATGTTTACAAATATGTAAGGGCCAGGTATCAGGAGGATGGAACCAGGCTCTTCTCAGTGACGTCCAATGATAGGACAAGGGGCAATGGGGATAAGCTGGAACATAAGAGGTTCCAAAGAAATAAAAGGAAGAATTTCATCACTGTGAGGGTGACAGAGCACTGGAACAGGCTGCCCTGATGGGTCTGCTTCTGTGGGGACATTCAAAACCCAACTGGACAAGTTCCTGTGTGACCTACTCTAGGTGGTCCTGCTCTGGACTAGATGGTTTTTCAAAGTCCATTCCAAACCTTAAGATTCTGTGATTCTGTGATGTTGAATGAGCTCACATTGAATTTCTATACATAGGCATTTAGTTCGAAATTTCCTGTGTATAAATTGCCTTATTTTATCCTTCAAAATGTCCAATTTCAGTTTATTTTAAAAGTTGAATACAAAATATTTGTTTTAAAAGTAACATAAAATCAATATGGACCAAAAAAAGCAAAGGAAAATGAGGAAATACTGATTTTAATGTGAGATATAATAAGATGCAATTGTCTCTAAGATGAAATTTATACAAGGGCATTTAATGAAATCAAATGCCTTAGAGCATAAGACAGGACTTATTAATTATTAAAGCAAGTATGTAATTGGCTTGACGAATCTTTGTAAATTAACTGTTTGCAGCAAATATAACTCAGAGCTGCTGCTAATAATTTTTGCAACTTAAATGTTAAATGTTAATGTTGAGTATTTTGGGTTGTACATTGCATTACATGTAGTTTTTGGTGTTTTGATGATATAAGTGAAATACTTCTCAGATGTCTAGTATCACCCTTCCATTATCATCTTAGCACTGTGTCCAGAACTGACTTTTTAACATTGTGACACTTCATTGTTAAGCAGGAGCCAACACAGTAACCGTTACATTTACTGATCATCTGTTAACTACATTTCCAGTTGCTATGATCTTGAAAATGCAAATTAATAGAAGTCAGAAGTCAGATAACTGTGCCCACATCTCTTCAATTCTGAATACGATAATTAAACGTGCAAGAAGGTACCAACTAGCAAATGCATACCATTATTATACGAAAACTTATATAGGAATTGGTTATCCCGTATCTCTTAATTTTACACTGAAATTTTGATACCTTTGATGTGTTAAAAATCCAAATTTCAATTCTTCTAACTTAGACTCTGTCAGCCAAATAAAATAGCATTGTCTTATGAATAGCATATTTTATCTTTTATGAGGCACCGTAGTCACAAGACCTAATTCCATTCACAGCAAGACTATGCTATCCCACTGAGCTCAATGTATTTGTATCATTCTCAGTGAATACAACTTTTTGCCTATATTTTCTAAACATGAGAACAAAATGTTTTCTTAGATAAGTATAATAGAAATTGTATTTTTTTTCCTGCAGATATGACTATAGTGTTTTTTATTTCTTCTAATATTCAGCCCAATACATTAGCCATCAGAACACCTTGCATGTAGGAAATCCCTTTTCAGTGCTCAAACAAATGTTTAAGTAGAGCTGTTTCTCAATAAATCAAGCAGAGACCAAACCATAAAGATTTTATTTATTTATATATGTAATTATTTATGTAATTTTATTAAAATATGGAAGATATTAGTCCAAATCTCATCATATTCAGAATTATTAATTCTTCATACATTACATTGCTGGTGACACCTTTCCTGAAAATAGGTGTCTCTAAAACATTCTGTAACGACTTTCTTTACATGTGGTTAACTCTGTGTGTGTGTCGTAGTGATAGTAAGATTACATCACACTGTTGATATCAGGAGGAATATGAAATCTGTATGAACCCAGAGTAAAAAGAGTTGCCTTTAAATACCTGAAATACCTGAAATAACTACTAAACAAAATTAAAACAATAATTAATACTATATGCACTGTTACAAAAATCCTTTTGTTTCTTGGAAAAACACAAACTGTGGGGATGTTGTCTCTGAGAAGGTACAGATGGTATCATGAAAGAAAAATTAATTTGAAACTACTTATATTTTCTTCTTGTACACTTATACTATTTTTAAAAGGATTTCTGCTTTGCCAGATGGAAAGGGACCACATTAACCAGATGTGCAAAACTGATGGAAGGTGATTTTCAGCACAGAGTTATGGTACTGAGAAATTTCATTAATGTTCTTTGAGATCCAAAGACAAAAAGTACTGAAGACATGCAACAGCAGTAATATCACACTCGATGTTGAACAACAGAAATTGGGGATTTGTGAACATATGTAAGACAATTCCTCTCTATTACGTTACCCTATGTTGAATGTATTGCACTAAAGTGTCAGTTTCAAAATTATTTGATATTTCCACATTTTTTTCCTCCAAAATTGTGATCTTTAGATGCGACTTCAACAAAAGATATGAAAAACACCAAGCACCTGTTTTATTATTTTTCCCATCATGCTTTTCTTTGTTATACTGAAAGCCAACTTTAAAATACCCCAGTAAATATTACTTCTTTTCAATAAAGCCATTCCCAATACTTTAGTAACAGTAAAAATGATAGAGCATTTGCCTATGCAAAAACTATTAGAAAGCATGAAAAAGCCAGGAAACTACTGGTTTGTTGTTGTTTGGGTTTTTTTTTGTTTTTTTGGTTTTTTTTGCAAATGACCTCTAGGAGGATTTTCTAGTAATGGTGGACTTTTCCACTTCTCCTTTAAGTTTTTCTCCATTTCCTCATGAAATGTTGAAATGGATTGAAGTTAATCTTACACACTTTTCCTAGTCATCCACTCCTTTTTCTCACTAGTAAAATATCTATGAATACATAGCATAATTTTTAGATAACCTCAATAAAGTTCATGGCAGACTGCAGCTCATGATGTCTGTTATGTTGTTCTCAGGGATCTCTAGAAAATAATGAAATACAGACTGACCAATTCCTCCATTTACTAGCACAGAAAACTGGAGATCTAAAGGAAAACCCCAGCTCCAGTGTCATTATACAGAGCACGAGAGGCCAGGGGGTGTATTGTGCATTTTTGATTAAACCTTTGCACGTAGTACAAAAGAGGTTTTCTGAGAGAGGTTTTCTGAGTTTTAAAAAATAGAGTATTTCCCATAAAATTTATATCTATTTTGTGATTAAAGCATTAACTTGGCATTGCTAATTATTTGTGTGCAAAGCTGTTATTAAGAGTAAACCTGTTAGCTTTATAGCTATTTCATCTTCCTAGCCAACTGGGGTTTTTTATTTATTGAGATCATGTATAGATTTTTTTAAAAAAGTAACTATTTTTGTATGTTTTTGATATATGTGTATGTATACATGTACATACATCACCAGACAATTTCACAGAATCACAGCATGGCTGAGGTTGGAAAGTACATGTAGAGGTTATCTGATCCAATCATCCTGCTATAGTAGTGTCACCCAGAACAGGCCACTGAAGAACAATGTCCAGACAGGTTTTTGCATAGCTGTGGAAGAAGTGGTAAGGTTGTTTGGGGCTTTTTTTGTTTCCACCTTGTAGCTCAATTTAATGAAAAAGAAAAAACTTGCTCAAAGGCTTACATAGATGAAAACTTTTCAGTATCAAAGTAGTGAATTCTGATTAAGTTAATGAATTAATTACAACTTAAATTAAAATATAATTTCTTATACCTTATCTCCCCACTTTTTCTTCCTGTTTTTTTCATCTAAGTCTCTTCAGTTCTGTAGTGTTTTCCAGAGTTGATGTGACGATTGCCTGAAGAATAACTCATCTTCTGAGAACACCAGATTGCTCTATTTTTTTCAGTATATTTGTATTTATTACTGCTGAAAATGGTAGGCAGAACTAATTATTTGTAAATGCTTGTGCTTGGTTTTCTATGGCTATGATCACTCCTCTTTTTCTTTAGAGTATTTCTCACCTAATAGTAGGCTTTCCTGCTCATTTACCTTTATAGTTGTCATGGTTTTGCCCAGCTGGTTTCACGTCAAACCATGACAACAGTGAACTGAATGAGAGTCCTTCATATATCATTAAGATAGAAATCCTGCTGTAAGTTCATAAAGAAAGAGTTGTGTGTCCAGAAGGTGACTTACCTCACATGTCCGGAAAACTTTTCAAAATTGCAATGATCCGTTTAAAAGACATTAGTTATTCGTTTCTGTTCTGGGTTTGGCACGGGTTAACTCTCCCCAGACACCGCCAGGGGGCGTGACCAGGCTAATCAGTGCCACGTGACGTCAGGCTCAGGATATCAGGGCAGCAGCCAGTGCGGGAACTGCGGTTCTGCTGTTAGAAGGAGCGTTGGGCAGAGTGAGGTGAGCAGTTACACTGGGCATCGCTAGTTTTTCTGTGTCCTTTGGCCATCATTGTAACTGCCTACTCTTTGTGGTGTTCTATTAAATTGTCCTTATCTCAACTCACAAAGTTCTAGAACTCCCCCTTAGTTTTCCTCCCCATCCTGCTGAGGTGGTAGGAGTGAGTGACAGGGTGATTTGGACATTGTTCAGCTAGTGCTAAACCACCACAGTTTCTTTTTGTTGTTGTTGTTAAAGCAGAACATGTCATCACAGCTTTTTAGTGCATAATTTAGGGAAAGTAAATACTATGTACAGTTATGCAAATCTAAAGACATCTAAGGGCTCATACAGCAGGCAAACACTACAAATTATAGGTACTGGAAGAAGAGGTTTACAGAGTATATAAACTATCATAATAGCACATTTTCCTGGGTGTGACTGTTTTAACTTCTTGTAGATCATTATCAAAGCTAAAAACCCGAAGTGTTGAGGGGAAAAAAACCCAAAACTGTCTTTCAATAGTGTCATGATTTGACATGATGCTGTATGTGGTAAGGGGGAAGTGGCCATAGAGATGGTTTCTGTAAGAAGGTAATTGAAACTCTCCCCAGCTCTGAGTCAGATTCGCTTCTAGGGCTGAGCCAATTAGATGTCTCCGTGAACACTTTTTAAGAAGAAGCCAAAAGAAGAGGATTCTTCCTGTTTCTTTTTTTTTTTTTTCAATCCCTTCTTCTTTTCCCGCTGGTGGTGGTGCAAGGAGTTGGAAGGGAGAGAAGTAACCATGCAGAATCCAAGGTCAGTGAGGGAAGAGAGGAGGAGGTGTGCTGGAGCAGAGACTCTTCTGCATCCTGTGGAGAGAACTGGTGAAGCTGAGATTTGTTTGCAGTTTGTTAAAGACCCCACATCAGGGGCAGTGACTCAATTAAAGACCCCACATCAAGGGCAGTGACTATGGCCAGAGATGGCTGTGTCCCATGTGAGGGACTCCATATTCACAGAAGCCGTAGGTGCTGGGAAGAACCCACACCAGAGAAATTCATTAAGGACTGTGTCCTGTGAGAGGGACTCTAGGGACTGCACTGGAGCAGAAAAAGAATACAGGGAGTTGTCCTCCTCTGAGAAGACAGAAGAGGCAGAGCCCATTTGTGAGAGACTGACCACATCTCCCATTCCCTGCCTCCCTGCAGGTTGTTGAGGGAGGAGGAGGTAGAAATATTGGGAGCAGTGAGCTGAGTCTGGCAAGAAAGGAGAGGTGGAGGTGGGAGATCTTAAAAGTTCTGGTTATAATTTTTTCAATCATTCTGCTCTCTTTTTGCTTTTTGTTCTGATCTGTTTCTTGTAAGTAGTAGAATAAGCTTTCCTACTTTTCTCTCCGTCGAATACTGAAGTATGTTTTGTCTGGCACCATAATTGGTAGAGATCCTTCCCTGCTTTTGTATCAATCCACAACAACCTTGGTTATCTTTTTTCCTCCCATTTCTCTGAAGCCTCCACCATTCTAATGAAGGTGGAAGTGGATGGAGGGCATTGGACAAGAGACTATCATGATATTTCATTGCTAGCTGAGTAAAATCATGACAAATAGGAGAAGCTTCCAGCAAAACTGTTCAAATTTGAACTTACAAACGAGATGTTAATTTTCAAAGAGTTCCCTTTGTTCCTTTGCTATGAAACTGTCCTCATACTCATGTATTAGTTTGATATTTTCAGTACTCTGATGATCAGGAAAAACAGCACATCTATCATTTGTTTTAGTGATTATAGTACAGAGAGGGATTCTTTGGTGTGAGATCTTTTCTATCTTTGTTCTTGTTACTCTTATATTTTCTTTGGTTTGTACACAATGAAAAAAAAAGATTTTGGTTCAACTTGAGATGCAAAATACACTTTTATATAAGAACGTATATCTCTCTCACTTAAGTGTCTTTTCATGGGGGCTTTTGGGGATGCAGCTAGTAAAAAATTTACGGGTTTAGTTTTGGTTATTGAACTGCTGCTAAATCAAAGTCTATTCTGTGACAACATGGCTACCGTCTGTACCATGTTCCTCATATTGCACTTTGATGACTAGCTAAAGCTACATCCCAAAATAAGACTTTATTACTATCAAAACATGAAACTAATGACAATGCAGACAAAGGAATTCTGCCTTCAGTTGGTTGTTTTCCTTGTGTGATGTTAAAGTTAACTTCACGTCACTTCTAATTTCTATTGTTAGGTAGGACTATTTCTTTTCTACATACATGACAATAGTAATAATAAAAGTGATAAGTTTGAAAGATAATGTTTATGAAGAGACAAAGTAAGTATTACATATATTCCTATATATGAAAAATAATAGCAAAGATAAGGATGACCTCTTGTGACAAAAAACAGACTGTGGAGTTTTTGTAGAACTTTTCATTAATAATGAAAAATCAAGTATTCACTCCTTGAGGAAAAAGAAATTGAATATTTATCTATCGTTAATGACTTTCCTGGCAGCAATTAGTAATATGCAGACTATGTTTAGTGTCTTTTGCAAAACTAGACTATGGGAGAAACTTTTTATTTGTAACAGTGCTGGTAGGCAGGTTACAGAGGATCTTTAATAGTTAAAGGAAAGTCTGAGACTGATCATCCTCTGCAGTTAACAGAGGAAAGATACCTAGAAATAGGCAGATCCATGAAAAATTTATGCCTTGGGCACCTGGTTCAGATTGAGAATAAGAGCCTCTGGGTTTTTCAATTACTAGTTTCCTTCTGTTCTAAAGGGTTCTGTCTAACATAGTTGATAAATGTCTTCGGTTTACTTGCTTAAGGTGTCTTAGCATCTGTGCTCTTAAGAGTTCTTCCTGTACTTGCTCACATTATGGTTCATTTCAACTACTCAGATCTTCTACAGAAAGGACTGGTGACATTAACCTGGAGTAACAGACACAAGCTGGAACACAGGAACTTCCACTGGAATATGAGGAGAAACTTCCTTACTGTGAGGTTGAGGTAGCCCTGGCACAGGCTGACCAGGGAGGGTGTGGAGTCTCCTTCTCTAGGTTTTCAAAACCTGCCTGGAAGTGTTTCTGGTGCAACCTGATCTAGGTGGACCTGTTTTTAGCAGGGAGTTGGACTAAATATCTCTAGAGGTCCCTTCAAACCTTTATCACACTGTAACTTTGTGAGTAGATTTATTTTTTGTTTTTGCTTAAAGTTCCAAGTGGCTAAACTAATACACCATCTAATGTTAAATTGATGTTTTACAGCATGAAGGTTATGTTACAATGTCCTGGGACACTGCACAACTGCGTGAGGATATTCGAAGTGTTTGCAAGCTGTATTTGGGGGTACAAACCCTACAAAAATGTTGAAGGAAGGCAGAGTAGAATGAAAAGAGCCAAGTCTGATGCAATCTTTTCCAACCATCTATAAAGACTTGTCTCTAAAATAAGTTTTTCCCACTAAAGTTTCTAGGTTTTTTTTCCTGACAGAAGATTTTTATTTCATTAAAAAAACAACAAAACACAACCCTCCAAAACAAAACAAAAAACCCTCTCTACATAAAACAAGCAAAGAAACAGAAAAATCCAAGAAATATTAATATTAGTTGGTAAAATCAGAGGATTAAGAAATAAAAGCAAACCAGGGATATATATTTTCCGACATTGTAATCCAGGCCATGTAAATTAGGTGTCTGCTTCCATTATCTGTGTAGAACATTAGACAGTAAAAATCTTCCTTCCTTGGCATACAGATTGTCAATTCTTCAACTGAGGACAAGGGTAATATCCATATATGCATACACATATGTATGTGTGTGTGAATCTGTTTGTTTTTTTAAATACAAATTATTATCATATTTCCACAGAAAGTGAAAAACCTGGATTTTTTGTTTGACTTTTACCAACTTTCACTTCAGCTGTAGAAGTAGGTGGTTTCAGCAAAGCCAGAAATAGAATGGGTCTTGGGATAGGTACCTATCCCCCCACTGATGGGCATATCTACACAGTTTCAGAACCATGCTTTTTATACAATCAGGAAGTTTGCAAAATAAACAGCAAAGTGCAAAGGGATATTAGCACTTTCAGGATTAGGCAATGCCAGTACATGTAGGAGCTGGTCAGATGTCAGAGCAATGTCTGGAATGCAGGCAGATGAATTCCAGCTTAAGTGAAATTTATTTGGACTAATGAAGCAGGACACTAAGAAGACAGTAAGAGAAGTAAGAAATCTGACAGGAAGCTAATAAAATTTTTGTTCTCTGAAAATATGCTAGTCTGGCAAATGGTGGTATTTCCTGGAATGTTGGATTGCCTGAATATTTTAAGAGAATCCAGACATTTTATTTAGGAAACCTAATCTCAGGTTGCTAATTTCTCTGCCTAGAAAGTTTTAAAAAAAGGTCTTTGTACCAAAGAATTCTATCCAAACCCATCCTCTCTACATTTTCAAGTCCCTGCAAGCAGCCTGAGAGCCTGACTTGTGGCTAAGTTTCACAGCGACTTTATCCTTCACTTTTCAGAAGATGCCCTAAAGTGCTTGTTCTGGTTTCCTCGTATGAAATAAGGAGCATTCTTGTTGCTGATCTGCCTTTTCGCACTTCCAGGCTTTTCTGAGTCTCTGCTGTGAGACAGGAGGAAGGATATCTGTCCCCAAAGCTTTCTGAAAGTAAAGTAGTAAAAAGAATTTTTGCTTTTCCAGAGAGAATTACTGAACATTTCTATCAATAGGAAATTTTAGAATTTGTGTTACTTTTTGCTACTGCAGAAGCAAAAGCCTGAACGTTTCTTGATTCCTTGGGAAACTGGACTTTTGGAGATTGACCAGAATGATGTTTGCTTTTCTCCCCAGCTGATGGTATGCAAATACCTAAGAACAGAACCACTAGCCATGCAGTTCTGGATGACCAAATGTGAAAATTAAAAGTAACACTTAAGTATTGAAGGTTCTTGACATAGAATTGCTATTGTTATAGCATGTCATTTTCTTAAAGCCTATGGGTATGTGAGTGTTACATCTATGAACATGAAAATACCCAGACTCCAAGAAAAGTTCAGAATCTGTCTCCTTGTTTCTCTTTGGAGTAATTCTTCTAAATGTCAAATCTTCACTAAGCTTTGACACTTTTCATTATGCTAAGTTTCCACTACTTGGAAATATATCTTGACTCTAATATATACACATTTATTTTCTCAAGCAGTATTCCCTTTTATGGGATCTATTTTAAACTTACTAAAATGTTTTCAAAGAAATTTAATTATTTGACTTAATTATAAGGATGGAAATAACTCCCTCAAATTATAGCAATATTTATGAAGAAACTAACTGTGCAGGTACCACAACCAGTCATGTTCTCTTCCACAAACAAACTGGAATGTATTCTGAATTACTTATATAAGGAAAAAGGACTAAGTAGAATACCTCTGAGGTCAGATTTTTACTCATTTTTAACACTGATTACTCCGTAGGTTTGAGTCAAACTTCTGTTCTATCCCAGAGGTGTTTTAATTTCTTGTCCTCTTTTAATATAGAAAAAAAATAGAAGTAACATTACAGGGTACATTAAAAATTCTTTGGCTGTGCTTAGTTTCTCGGTGCTTACTGAGTGAAATGGTGGAGTGCTTTTCTGGAGTGTATGTTCTGCTTCAGTTTGGATGATCTGCAACTGATGCAAATGGAAGTGTGGTAAATTCAGTGGCTAGAAAATTTGCCTGAAAAGCAAGCCCCTGATCAGAAGTAATATAAAACTAAAGTAGACATACCCCTAGGATTAGTTTTCAGTTTGAATAAATTGTCAAAGAAGCTGTCTGGATTTGAAGTCTGATAATAACACTGAATACTGAAGAATTTTGAAGCCAAGCAGCATCAATAAATGGATGGAGAAGGTACATAATTATTTCCTTGATAACTCTTTCCAAATATAAAATCTAATTTATTGAAATTCACGTATCAGTAAAATAAATGCATTTGCATTTTCACGGATAAAAGTATAGTATCCTTCACTCTTCAAGAATAGGACATAATGTGAGCTGCCCAGCATAATAATAAAAGTAGATTATGAAGCAAGAAAATTCTAGAAAGAAAATAAATATTGACTAGCAACAATGGCTGAAGACTTCATGCCATGGAGAGAATAGTCTGAGACTTCATGAGATCTTTACCATCATCATACCAGAATAACAATTTTTTGAAATTGTGCTGAAGGATTATTTGGAAAAATATTTTATGCTTTCGCTGTAAAACTCCACAGAAACTTAGCCAAAATTTCAGCGTATGAAAATTTCAATGACTCATGTTGAGATTTGGAGTTTGGAATATTAATTATTCAGAATCCATCTGTACTTGGGACAGATTGATGTAACAGTCTTGCTATAGTCAGTGTCAGCATATCCTTCTCTTAGAAAGGAACTGAGCACACATAGATCATGAACACACAGGAACTAGATTAGTCTGTCTTTACAATTCCTTTTTACAGCTGGTAGGGTACCTTGATTGCTAGAAGCACAAACCGAGAATAGGAAGAATATCGTTGTTAGATTGATGGTTGACATATAGATGATAAGGAGAATATGAAAAAAAATAACCTGTATTCTTTTGCAGGATAAAGAGCAAAGTTGAAGACACTGTCAGAGGGAATGTGGGCCTGCAGAAGACGGAGCAAATAGTATGACAATTCAGGGCAAATTCAGTATGGTCCTGACATAGAGGCTTTTCCTTTTATAGCAGTTCTTTTCCTCATTCTATAAACATGACATAAAGTACCCAAAACTTTTGTCTTTTTAAATCTTTCCCAACACCACAACTGTTACAGGGAAAAGCCCTACAAAAAACTGAAACACACAAGCAAAGATCACATTTAAAAATGGAAAGATGAAGGTACAAATTACATTTATGTTTGCACAAAGAGGATACCTGCAGATTACTTGACAATCTCAAAGTTTTCATTGTCCTGCTGGGATTCAGACATAATATTCCATTTTTTAATAAAAAGCTCTCTATATATTAGTATTATATTAGTATTATATTAGTATTAAAACTCATTCTCCTTTATTGTGTTGAGCGTTAGAATTCTCTCTTCTCTCCTACTTTCCCACATGTGGAGACTTTTGTTACTAGCTGTGCTGTCAGTGCTCACTGAACTGCTGAATCTGTGAGAAGATAATACAGATAAAAGAGCCACCTAGCTAAGCAAAAATCCAGGCAGCAAGAACTAGATCCAGTGTCTGCATCACAGCACAAGGAGTTTCATGCTGATGCTTTTAAGAGTGTATATAGTACTTTACAAAACTGTCTGCCTTCTCTGGCAGGTCTTTGTCCTTTTCTTTCTGCTACATTCACCATACAAATCTTTTCAAAAGGATTGCACTTTAAACATTTCAAGATTATGTAACGATTTACACAGCAGCTGCTATAAGACTCATCTTTTTTTCAGTGTGGAAAGAGGTTCAAATTCCACCGTTGCCTCTTTGAAATAATCTCTGTCCTCTGGTTAGAAATGTTTCCTGATGAACTCATTCATTGAGTGGCATTTTCTGGCCGTAGGAAGATGTCGGCTTATTCAATAAGTGAGCTGCACTAAGAATTTCATCCTCCTACATATTACAGTTTTTATCCCATTTAGACAGTTCCTTCCTAGGTGTCAAACTCATTCTCTTTGATTAGGTCTTGCTGTGTTTGAAATGGAAGGCTACATGAAATTTATGCTGTACTACAAGTAGTCCAGGTCCTGATGAGCCATAAGATTTGATGAAAAATAAAGTGCAGTTCTCAGATAGCTATATAGTAAACCCTTACTTCATAATGCAATTAAGTATCATAGATTCATAGAACAGTAAGGTTGGAAGGGACTTTTAGTGATCATCTAGTCCAACCGCCCTGCAGAAGCAGGTCCACCTAGACCAGATTGCATGGGAACATCTCCAGGCAGGTCTTGAAGACCTCCAAGGAAGCAGACTCCACACCATCCCTGGTCAGCCTGTGCCAGGGCTCCCTTACCCTCACAGTAAAGAAGTTTTTCTTATGTTTAAATGAAACTTTTTGTGTTCCAGCTTCATCCCGTTATCCCTTGCAGAAAGTTGTGTTTTCTCTATCCCCTTTCCTTATCCATTAGTTGCAAAAGAGGAGTATTAGTTCAGAGCAACAGAGAATAATCAAGTAAAAATTATTAAATTCATTGACTCATTAAGGAAAATGCATACTGACATTTGAATTTTAATTAATTCAATACTTTTTTCTATTGCTATCAAAATCATAAGAAGTCTCTGAGTTTGCTTAAGGAAAAGGAATGGTAGAATAAGCCTGACAAAATTAAACAGAGCACATTGAATTACTGCAGAGACGACAAATCCTCCTGGGTTACTGTGCAATATACAACCTTGAAGCAAAAAACCTATACAAACATACAAATAACCTCTGGGCTGTACATCACTGGGATTCAGGTTCATTGAGTGTAAGAGACACAGCTAAAGGTTGATAACACACATTTTTCCTTTGGGAAAATACTGTTTCCAAAGCCTTTTTACATTGGATGAAACACTGGGAGTAGCAAAGACAACAACATCCTTGAATGAAAGGAGTAGCCTCAGAAAGGATGAAAAAGCTTAAAATGTGTTGGAGTTGTAGTAAAATTCTGAGGTTTTGAAGCATTTTGGAAGAATGCAAGGTTTTTAAAGACAGTTTTGATGTCTCTAACACTAGGAACATAGAATTTTCAGCAATATATTTATTTATTGAAATAATACATGATTATATATAATCTCTTGCTAAAACACACTTTTCGTTATCAATGGTATAATTAGATAAACACATTAGTCTTCCAGACATAGTTCCTAAATTTTACTTACATTTTGACATTGAGAAGAATTTTCAGAGAACTATCTATAGTCAACTCAGCGTCCCTTTCTGTTGTAGAAGTTAATTTAGAGACTATTAATCCATATGCAATCTTTGTGTTTTTTTTCCCATTTGTATAAACGTGCATTCATAGATGTTGGATGTCATTTGCGTATTATGCCTAATCAACTTGTATGTTTCTATAGTGAAGAGTAACATACATAAGATTTATAGAAAGTGCTAGAAAATGCAAAAAAAACCCCTTAATATGTTATCCCCATTTTGCTATTACGTCCATAATACAAAGGTAGAGAGTGCAAAAGAAATCATTGCTGTGGTAGGTGTCCGGAAGATCGCAGACTGTAATACGAGGGGTGAAGAGGAAGTGAAAGGGCTGGCACAGGATGGAGTGAGAGGAGGTGCTTATGCTAGCAGATGTAAGTGCATAACATAAAAAATAAAGTGGAAACTGAGCATCATCCATTCTGTGTATGCAGTGATCCATTCCCCTCAGCGGTTGGTTAGCTAGGAGATCAGTCTGGACTGCCAGGCAGTGTTGCTGGCAACAGCAACAGATTGCCTCAGGACCACAACAAATCAATGATTCATATCATCCAGTACTCTTGCTCTGACCCTCAAATCATACTGTACTCAGTAGAAATTATTGTTTCTGATTTGTGGTGTTTAACATTCCTCAGTAGTATTTGGGCCAGTTTAGTTAATGTACATCCACAAAGAAATTAATATTGAAACAAGTCAGCAATATTGGAAATTAAAGTACAGAGGAGAGAGCTGATCAAGTGTTCAGAAAAGAAGACAGAAAACTCCAAGAGCAAGTTACATACCTATATACTGAGCATTTGGAGTTGTGAATTAGAAGGCTGTTATTCATTAATCTCACTGTGTTAAGACTCTTTGAAAGACATACAATGTGTTGGTTATACTACAGGTTATGCACACTTCTTCAAATCAGCTTGTCTTATTTCCCAGTTTCTACAAATAGTTCTCAAACTATGATTGAAATGATCAGTTTGAGACTTTGGTATAATTCACATCTTGATTAAAATCTTCATATAGTTACAAAGTTCTTTCCAGCAGATGAAAAGACTCATATCAGGATCCTATGCAGACTGCATTTATTAGACATCATAGAATGTAGTTGCTTAGTGAGGTATACATGTTCTAACTTTGCTATTACACATAGGGGCTGGTTTCCTGGAGTCTCCATTGTTCATCCCATTTCTAGTAACAGTAAAGTTAGGAAGCATTATTCTTTTCTTCAACTTTTACCTTACTTCCTGGGGAAATTAAGAAATATGTATTAGTGTTACAACTAATAACTTTTCTTTGGATAACTTATAAAAAAATGAAAACCAAACTTGACTGCAGAATAGAGATGTCAAAATTATTTTCTACAGATATGGTGAGAATTAACAATGTGCTTAGGAAACACATCTTTTAAGAGAAAATCAAAGAACTTGGGTCTTGTTTTGTTCAATTTGTGCCAATCATTCATCACAAGTAAATCCAAACCAGTCTCAGCAGGCAGGACAGGTCAGCCCAAGTCACATGTGTGAAACAGAGCATGGAAGAGGGACTGAAAAAATGATATGAGAGTAGACAGTAGCTTGAGTCCAAAGAGAGGAAAGGAAACACCTGTTAGGGTAAAAAAGCTGCTGAGGACATGGGAATGACATGGCAAACTGTAAAGAGTGTAGGAGATAAAAGGAATCAGAGTTTATTGCAATGACCGCTGTAAGAGATTCCTAACACGACTTCTAAGTATCTGTAGGAATAGAATCCGTCACAGAGGTTGTAAGAGACAAGGAATATATAGGCTGAACCAGGCTTCATTATGAAACTTCAGACAGTGTAATTGAGTTATTTATTATTAAAAAAAAAAAAAAAAAGAAAATACATGGGGGATGGTGAAGGGAAAACCTCAGCCCTTTTCCTGGAATGAGAACTTCATTTTCTGGATGCTCAAGTTATTTTGAGATATGTTTCTTATTCATTGTTAAGGACATTTTTCTGCTTCTTAAAAAGTAAAGAAATAGAGTTACCTCCAGTAAAGTTGATTTCCCATGGTGTAGGGGTTTTTTTTTTGTTATTCACAGTTATTCTGTGTACTTATCTTTCACTGTTTTTGTTATGAGCTGTGCAGAAAGCAGTAATTAATGATCTTAGAACCTTAGCTTTCTTACTGTCTGCTTTTATTTATTTATTTTATTTATCTTCAGAGCTAGAGTAGGCATGAGTTAGCAATCCATATTTTGTACTTTACTCAATGTCATGCTAAAATAATAGCAAATACTCAGTTTTACAAAAAAAATTTATTTTGGTAAATAATTTGCACACATTTGGAGCACCTTACAGCTTTCCTATTTCATGCCAGTTTGGAGCATACCTGTCTATACTGTATATTGAGCAGTACAGAGTGTTTATTCTATGGATTACATTTAAAAGGTTTAGGGAATCTACAAGGAATTTTCATTTGCTACTTTATTTCCTGCCCAACAGGCAAACTGTGGAAAGCTTTTAAGTTAGAAGTGGGCGTGATTGTAGGAGCTTGAGTCTCTGGCAAACAGTTCACTGTAGCTCTAGTTTAATCAGCTCATTCTTTGGCATTTACTTGCTGCTTTCTTGCCTGAAGGGCAAACACTATCTTAATGAAGCACACAAGGACAAATGACTTTTCCAGGCTGTGATTAATTTTCACAAGCTGACTTTAATCACTGGTTAATTAATAGAAGATTTGTTGATTTACAAAAAAAAGCACAGTCATTATAAGCAGCATTATATCGATTTGTTTTTCATGAATTTAATGCAGTAACAAGCTTTTATTTAGAAACTAACTTAATGTGTTGAGATTCCATAGTAGAAAGAATGATCGTGTACTAGAAGAGACTACAGAACCTATATAGCGTGTCATGTTTGCCTACTTGACTGGATCATTTAAAAAGCAGAAACAGATAATGCAACTCTAGCTCAACTCTACCTGTCACCTCCTCCACCCCCTAACAACCAGAATTAAGATGCTTTGCACTCTTCACATCAATATTTTAAAAACAGTAGAAATAAATGACTTATGTAACAGACACAGCAAAGATCAGACGGTTCAAAACATACATCAAACAATTCTCTCTACCTTGGTGTATTTTCTGCATAACATTTTTGTATCTTTATGCCAGCAGCTAGAAATTGTTTAAGGCCAAATTTCATAGAAAACGTTTAATGATAAAAGCTAAACTATATATTTCTGCATGAGAATCTGAAAAAAAAAAAACCAAAACCCAAAAACGCGCAAAATCTATAACATACACAGGTTTAGACCTGTCTGATAAGATACCTCACCATGATGTAGCTGGGGATAACATAGCAAGAATTTGTGACTGGAGACTAAAGTCAAACAAATCTAGATTAAAAGCAAAATGCAAACTTTCAAGAGTTAGGGGCAATCAGTCTAGGAGATTGGATGATTTATCATTCAATTTCTTTAATGGAAAAATAGTTCCCAGAATGGAAGATTTACAAACACAATTTTGGGAATTCAGAATAAGAGCAATGTGAGGAATGTACTGAGAATGCGTTCTACAGCAGACCAGAATAAAGGAATCACTGGTCTTTTCTAGACATGAAATTTGTGAACGTTGAGACTGATTAAAGTTGCCTGACAGGTGACACCAGGTTTTTTTTGGCAGATTCCAGTACTTACTATAATCATATGAACACTGTTTATGACACAGATGTATTTTATGACAGTTTAGAATATATTAGATTACCCTAATAGACCTTCTGTCTCTTAGTTCATCATACTGTGTTTATCCCTTCTTTTCTGCATAGTATAAAATCCAACTATTATTAATAGAAGTCATACAGTACATATAGCATTACAAGTGGGATTTGTTCTCAAAATAGTGTTATTTATTTTGCCTCTTGCAAATTAGTGTTCCTCTTTCACTTACACAGAGTGCGGGAATGGTACAATTATTGAAATTCATTGTTTACATGCTGAAATCTAGGATTTTTTAAAACAAGTTTGGCTTTAGTTTTTGACTCTTCAGTCAAAGGGGATAATGCTCACTTAGTGTCATTATACCTGTGATTCTTGTCCACAATTAACACTTTTCTACCAATGGCAGCAGCAGGGGGCTAAAAATGCAGTTTCACACATACTCTATGAGAGTGAATTTGAATAGCCTTTGTTGAGAGGGAGCATTACACTTCCACTGGGCACTATGTACAACTCCATTACATAATTAAACATCAATTAAAATACTATTAAAATAAAATGTTATCCTGCTGTTTTCTCAATGATGTTATCTTGGCACTTCATCTGCCTAATGTCATGAGTTAGCATACTAGACCCAGTGCCATTAAGGTTAATGTACAACATGTTTATACTGCACATTAACGTGTCATAACATATGTCAAACATGAAACCTGGTTACAATGATAATGATGCACTCAAAAAGGAATATATAAACACTAAGGAAAATATGTGCACTGACTCCTATCTGAAAGATTGTGTTGACTTTCAGTTAGAGGCTTGATGATTTCAAACACCCTCATAGAACAAGGTAAATAAAACTGAAAATGGAATGAAGCTTGAAGAAATCTGGGTAGAGACAAACAATGACAATAGATAAATGTATTCTGTATCTGTCTGTCCTAGAGTCCTCAAACACACCTGTAAAGGCCAATGGCCAACATTTTGTTACAATCATCTATGATAATTCACTAGAGAGCTTTTTCAATACAACAAGTAGCAAAAGGTTCATCCATATGTACTTCATCATGCAATACACAACCTAGCTAATGGCAAATACTGGGGAGTTTACATTTTTTGCATGATCTCAGAAGTATTCTAGTTGCTTAGTGAGTTAACAACTGGATTCAAGTACTGTTACCATAATTATTTAAGAGCATTACAGATAAAATTAACTTTTTTTTTTCAAGATAACTTACAATAGAGATAAAGAACTGTACTAAAAAGACACATATGAGTTTAAAGTCACTGTCATTTCTTTATTTATGTACATGACATTGAAAAATAACTTGCTGTCTTACAGCAAGTCAAAAATAAATTTTTACATATTTCTCCAACAGCTATCATCAATCAAAACATAGATTTGCAGTCTAAAGATTAGCCTCTTGATATATTTGAATTTTCTCTATTGTATTAAAACCTTTAAAGAGGAAAGGGATACCTCAGCATACTCTTTATGAAAAGCAATGAGAAAAAATTCATACAGGCCGATAGCTAAAGTAATGATTAGATACCTTAGACAGAGTAACAATGTTTAAATGGTTAAGAGATAATTTTTTTTATATATTTATTTTTAAATTCTTTGTGCAACAAAAAGATTCTTTGCTGATAGGAAGTTATGGAGGAAAACAATATCCAGTAAACCTGAAAACAGGATTGACAGATTTATCTGCCATATAGAACTATGTAAGCAGACCTGCAAAGCTTTTTTTCCCTTTTTTTAAAATGAGTGATTGAAAACTTAATCTATTAGGGAATGATGACTAAAGTGTGGAGGAGATAAAATTAGATCTAACTACGACTTTCCATTTAAATGAGTCTTGAACAGAAAGTTCATAAAAAAGGCACAAAAAAGATATACAGTATATTGTTAGGTCCTGTTTGTAGCAAAATTACTACTGATTCGTCTAGAAATCAAAAAAAAAAAAAACATGTCTCAATTCTTATTAATTCAATATTCTCATTGAACTGCCTGATAGTGTTGGACAGGTTTGGAAGACAATCACCCTGTTACATTGTTATCCAAAGGAGATTTTGTTTTTAATCTATTCTTTTTATGTACTTAAAGGGACCTAGATTCCTGTGACAAAACATCAGTGTATTGCTCATTAAGAATCCCTGGAATTAGTATTCATTAAAGAAGGAAATCACACTGCCTTTAAAACAAGAGAGAAAAAAATTGCTAAAAAAACATCAAGGGAGATATCGTTGAAAGCAACCCTTATTGTCACTTATCAAGTGCTAAAGTATAACAGGCAAAATAAAAGGTCTAATTTCTGACTCTACTATTCACTCGGAAACCTTTCTAGGGGCATATCGCTTTTCAGAGATTTTGCTTGCAGAGATGAGACTGTTTTTTACAAAATTTAGAAATTGGGAATCCAATCTAACTATATAGTTAATGAATACATGGAGTGATTCATCTCACACTGAAACAGACATGGATTGCCTCATTTTATCATATTTTACCTATTTTACCATATAGGGATAAGAGACCAGTGACAAAGATGAATTTTATGTATAACTTCCACATAAAAAAATTAGATGAATGCTAGATTTAACATTCTCAATAAGGTGAACTTTCACCTAAGAAACAGATTATTTCAGAATCTAAAATCTACATCCTTGGCAAAATTAATGCCTTACAAACTTAGAGATTTTCAATATTTTTACCAAACTGAAATATAACTTGAACAGGAATATATTTGTAACTATCACAACTGAAATATCCACTGGAGATTTACAAAAGGCAGTGAGGCTTTGTTTTGATACAATCAATCCATAATTACTTTTCAGAACAGAAAATTTGTGATTTCTGGTCACTTCTACTGAAGGGCTTAAAATCTGTTCACATTAGCAAGAATATGGTGCTCAAGCTTCATTGTAGTTAAATCAATGACTGCTTTCTTCAGGAAAATGTTATGATGCAATATAGACAGCTGAGAGAACACTAATCTGTTTCTAAGTTTAAACTTGCATCAAAAGATCTCTCTGGTAATAACAGCATTTCAGACAGATGGGAGGAGTTATGCTTTTTAGGATATTGAATACCATGAAATAATATTTTAAACTAGAGCTGATGAAAATCCCTCAGAAAGAAATGTAAAATATGGAAGAGAGGGTTCTTGACCTGGCACATCACAGTTACAGTGATGAGGAACTGCCTTCAACCCTCTGGCAAGTCAAAGAGGAAGAAGAGCTCCCAAATGTTTCGGTAATTATCATTATTTTTTTTTTTTTAAATACATAATCATCTGGAGCTTGTGCCAGGAACCATTCATCACCCATCTGTGACCATGCACAGAAGCAATCACAGCCTAAAATCCGATGTAATACACTACTGGCTGTGTGATAGCAGGTGGAAAGACAGACTGCAGGAAAAATCTGTGATCAGAGGATGGAATATGGAATTTTAACATAAATGACTTACCTAGGCTATTCTGTAACTCGCCATCACAAGTCAATGAATTTACTTGTATGGAATTGACTTTCCATCACAAGCTTAGCATTTTGCTAAACAGTGAAACCTCTATGAATTCAGAACTATAGCCTCTCAGATCAGCGATAAAATACAAGTCTAAACATATGTTTGTTTGTTTACTTCAAGCAACATATGATTATGATTTTCACATTGATTCTATATGCTTAAAACCAAATTTAGTGGTTGGACTTGATGATCTTAAAGGTCTTTTCCAACCAAAGTGATTCTATGAAAACGCATCTTTATGTAAACTATAACATACATTACCAAATTTATTTTTACCAAAAGAGAAATTGACACTGTGATGAATTCTAAATTCTTGTTTTGCATAAATACAGCAGCAGTTTCAAATAAACTGATTATTACTGCATTTAGACATAGAGAGAAAATAGTCTCATCTTTTGGCGACACTGTTCCATACAAGACAACTTAGATGAGAAAAGAAAACTTTGCAGAAACATCATCATCATAGATTTTATAATTTCAATAAAATGTTGGTTGCAATGTTAGGCATTAATTTTCACTAATTTTAACCAAAACTATAATCTTCCTGAACTTCCTTAATTCGTTAGTAAAACATGTGTTCCTTCAAGGCAAGATGAACTTTAAGTTTTTGGTGGTGGAACAACGTTCTTTCTGTTGGCTGCAGAGAGCCCGTGGAGCTAACGTATCTGCAAGTGCTACGTCTTCACTCTCTCTTCTCTGTGTAGGTGGGTGTGAGTCAAGCTGTTAGATTTATGGCAAACAGAATGCACACACAGACTTCAGTATCTGCAGCCTACCTTAGGGCAATGTCCACAGCCACAAACTGGTTTTGGTGTCAGTACAAATGCAGAGGTTAAAACTATCTGCAGATCCAGAAACTGTAGTTCTTTTACAGAAAAAAAGGTTCGAAGTAGAGTGAACTAGATGAAGGAACAAAACCAAGTGAAATACATAGAAGTGACAGGACCAAAGTAAAAAAGGAGGGCAGCACGAGCTCCAATCTCTTCCAACATTTTTCTGAAGTGCGTTCCTACATGACCACTCACTCAGTGGGCCATGCCAACAGACTAATGTGGGGTCTCAGAGTTGTGGTGTGATCTCCCAAGTGTTCATTCAACACTTCTGCTATCAATCTGATATTTTGAATTTCTGATTTGAGCTGTCTGCTATTACACATAAAGAGCAGTGGTATTTTTTAGAGGCTAATCTGAGAACAGAATACAATTTGAACCTGTAGAGCAATTTCTTGTCTCTAATAAACAAATCTAGCTATAACTTTTTAAAATATAACATTAACTTTTGTTTCCTGTATTCTTTTTAGCACTGAAAGACATCATACAGAACATCTTCTTATTTAAAATGTACAATTGGGAAGACGTATGACACTTTCAGACAGATACAGCCAGCAATATCATCTTCTGGAGATATTATAATTACACAAATATGAACAATCAAGGTCAAATGTTGCTGGCAAGAACAAACTCTATATGTAACATTTAACTGATAGCAGATTTCTACAAGTCTTCCATCCATAAGAATTATTTTTTCTCAGTTCAACATGAAAATACACTAATTCAAAATTTTAGATAATAAAACGTCTTCATTATACTTGTAAAAAAATATTCAAAATCACATCTTGACAGATTTTTGGGTATTTTGGTATATAATATTAAACAAAGATCCCAAAATCAGCTCCTTTCTGAAGAAAGAAAAAGTATAAATTACCATACATTAAACATTAAAAATAATATACATTAAATATTAAACATAAAAATATTTGTATGAAAGCATACAAGCATAAGAAAATATGCTTATATACAAACTCAAAGATTCTGTTAGATGTCCACCAACTTCAATGATGCATTAGGTACAATAATTTAGATAAATGACTGCAATATTATACTACTTAAATAGTTTAATACAAAGGTTTTACATATTGCTGATGTTTTTGTATAATTAGAAAAAAGCTGAATTAATACATGATCATAGAATCACAGAATCATAGAATAGTAGGGATTGTAAAGGACATTAAGAGATCATCTAGTCCAGTCCTCCTGCAGAAGCAGATCTACCTAGACCAGGTTACACAGGAACACTTCCAGATGCATTTTGAAGACCTCCAAAGAGGGAGAATCCACTCCCTCCCTGAGCAGCCTGTTCCACTGCTCCATCCTTCTGACGTTAAAATAGTTTTTTTCTTATGTTTAAATGGAACTTTTTTGTTCCAGTTTCGTCCCATTACCCCTTGTCCTGTTGCTAGATACACTAGATGCGCAAACCTCCTGACATCCACCATTTAGATATTTGTAACTATTAATGAGATCATTCTTCAGTCTCCTCTTCTCTAGACTAAACAGTCCCAGTTCCCACAGCCTTTCCTCTTATGAAAGACACTCCAGTCCCCTGATCATCTTGGTGGCCCTGCGCTGGACTCTCTCCAGCAGTTCTCTGTCCCTCTTGAGCTGAGGAGCCCAGAACTGGACACAGGACTCCAGATGAGGCCTCACTAGGACACAATAGAGGAGGAGTAGAACCTGCCTCGACCTGCTGGCCACACTCTTCCTGATGCATCTCAAAATGCTTTTGGCCTTCTTGGCCACCAGAGCTCATTGGTCACTCATGTTCAGTTTATTACCAATCAGGACTCCCAGGTCTCTCTCTGCAGAGCTGCTCTCTTGCAGGTCAATCTCCAGCCTGTACTAGTGCATGGAGTTGTTCCTCACCAAATGCAGAATTCTGCACTTGTCCTTGTTGAAACTCAAGAGGTTCCCCTCTGCCCAACTCTCCAGCTGGTTGAGATCCCACTGAAGGGCAGCACAGCCTTCTGGTGAATCAGCCAGTCCTCACAGTTTGGTGTCATCAGGGAACTTGCTGCGGGTACACTCTGTCCCCTCATCCAGGTTACTGATGAAGATGTTCAATAAGACCAGCCCCAGATCCAATTCCTGTGGAACTACACTTGTCCCAGGCCTCCAACTCTAAACTCCTATGACAGCATCACCTGCCTTACCCTGCTCCTTAATTTTCACCGACATGCATTCAACCTGCCCCTCACCCCCACTCAGGCAGAGCTCAATGCACATTAACTGTTCCCTCACATAGAGAGCAACTCTTAACTTCTCACCTTGTTGACCTGTCTTTCCTAAACAATACGTAGCCCTACATGGCTGTGCTCCAGTCATGGGAGCTGTCCCACCACATCTCAGTAACTGCAATGATTTCATAGCCCTGCATCCGCACCCACATCCCAAGTTATTCCCTGTTTATTCCCTGTGTGCATTGGTGTAGAGGCAATACAAGGGTTTACTCAAACACACAGGTTTCCTTGGATGGATGCAAGAGGATCCTCCCTGATTTGATTACTCTCTCAGGGTGGTCAGTCTTCTGTATCTCATCATGGTGTGCAGCTGACGGGCACTTATCATTTCATTCTCTGCCCTGCCCTGCCCTGCCTTGTTTTCTTGCTAGACAGGATGGCTTGTTCTTTGTCATTTTTACCCCCACCCCTCAAATCCATAAGTATAATGCCCTCATGATCTAGTTAGCCAGATTATTCCCAAGTATTCCAATGCGAGAGAGGTGCATTCTATCCTGCCCTATCAAGTTGCAGTCCCCAGAGAAGGTACCATTGTCATACAGACTGAAACCTTCCTGCCGGCACCAGCCAGGAATTAACTTGTCCAATTTTTGCACTTGTGACTTCTCTTTTTCCTCTGGTGGACATGATGAAAGAGAAAATAACTTATAACCCCCTACCCTTTACTTGCTCCCCCAGAGTTTTAAAGTCCTTCTTCATTCTCGCGATATCATGCCTCATTACATCATTCATCCCCACATGGTAGAGAAGTAGGAGATATGGTAATAACTGCCTCAAATTGTCTGGATGATTATAGATATATTGTAATTATAATAGTGATTATGATAAATCATTAACTGTAATAGGTTTTGATAACTAAGAATTTCATTCCATGAGTTCATTTTGTGTATATATACAATCCTTTATAGATTCAGTGGTTTTACCTTGAATCCTAACTACAAGTCAGTGATGTACCTTGACTCTTTTGCTATCTTCACTAAATAATTTGCAAGACTCTTTTTTTTTTCCCTATGAAGATTTATGACAGTGTTACATATAATATGGCTCACTTTAAAATATGTCAATTTTGAAGAACCTCTCAGCTTTGAACTTCATAATCTATTAGAAATATAATTTAAAAGTGTTTTAAAAGGACATTTTTCCCAGACTTTTTTTCCTGTTCCTACATCACAACAAAACTACATTCAAAAGTGAAATATGTAAATTTTTTAAGTTCAAGAACTAATTATTCAAGACCTAAGTATTCAATTATAATTCCATTTAGCAGCTTGTTGCAATCAAAATATGGGAAGTATTACCAACCATATTAAATTTTAAACTATGTGGTGTATAGTGGAGAACTAAGTTACACAGAATTCATCATTTAAAGAACAACACCTACATAAATTTCAACAATATTTTTTATTATTGGGATAGCATTTATGATAAACAGTATTAATAATAAAGATAGCATTAATTTCATGATGTGTAGCTACTGTTCTAGTAGATTTCCAAAAATACTCTGTAATATGTTGGTTTATCTATCGCATGGTTCAGTTCTATCCCAAGTAGAAACAGGCAGATAGGACTATGGAAGATATGTTGATCTTTATAGCATTCTTTCTAAATTACAAATATGATCTGGAACACAATAAAAATAATGTCCTCAAATACTTCCACTTACCTTGCCCCAATTTCTGGCCATTTTCTTTTTCTGTAGTTATTTTCAGGAATGAAGGTCAGAAACAAAGTCTATATGCACAGGAGCATGTACATCAGGAATCAAAATCAGTAATAAACACTGTTACTCACTCAATCTTAAGCCCAGAAGTAGATACTCAGAAAATAATACTGACATAATGATTTTAGAACAAAATATTACAGAAGAAAACTGAAGTCAGTTTATCTGACATGCAGAGCCTTTCTCTCTAAATTACCAGTCTTAATCCAACAAAGCTCAGCAATGCCTCACATTTAGTACTGTCTGTTGAGTTTGGTAGCCTATGAGAAACAAATAAATGGTCTATTTTATTGGCTTATAGACAGGATTTCCTGTTGTAGAAAAATATGCTAAACCTTCACTGACAGCCTTCAAAGGAAATATGAGGAGCGCTAAGTAATTTGAAAAATTGATCTGCTGTAGCCCTGAATAATGCTTCCAGGCAGAGTTTGATACATACTAGTAGAGCTTGCATTGGTCTTGCTTTTTTTTTGTACCGTTGCTGGATATAAACGGAACACTTAGAGAACTTTCACAAATACTAATAACATTCTCTTTAAAATGGTACTAGTATATAGGAGTTGTTGATTTTATTGGAGAAATAATTAGTAAATATAATGAACATGAGCCATCAACGTATCCTCATGGCCAAGAAGGCCAGTGGCATCCTGGGATGCCCTGGTGAGGCCTTATCTGGAGTCCTGTGTCCAGTTCTAGGCTCCTCAGCTCAAGAGGTACAGAGAACTGCTGGAGAGAGTCCAGCGCAGGGCCACCAAGATGATCAGGGGACTGGAACATCTTTCATAAGAGGAAAGGCTGTGGCAACTGGGGCTGTATAGTCTAGAGAAGACTGAGTGGGGATCTTATTCATACTTACAAATATCTAAATGCTAGTTGTCTGGAGGATGGGACATCTCTTTTTTCTGTTGTATCTAGCAACAGAACAAGGGGTAATAGGATGAAGCTGGAGCACAAAAGGTTCCATGTAAACATAAGAAAAAGCTATTTTACTGTGAGGGTGAGGGAGCAGTGGAACAAGGCTACCCAGAGGGATTGTGGAGTCTCCTTCCTTGCAGATGTGAACCTGACTAAGTATCTGTAAAGATGTAGAAGTATAGATAAAAAAAAAAAACTATATTGTGTTACATTGCAGTATTCACTAGAGCACTGTAAGAATCAGTGTTAATTCTCATTGTATTTAGTAGTTTCTTGATTCCAACCTGGAGGAAGTCACACATTAATTACATGTACAGATAATACTTCTCTTTAATCAGTTAATACTTGTAAATCTCTTTGATAAGATAAAACATTAATTTTTACTAGGTGCCAAATATTATTACAATAATGCTACAAGAGATACTATAAATTGGTTACAATAGAACATAAAAAAATCTTTGAAGAATGAAAACAACTATCTACAGATACGTAATTAATATGGTAGACTTGCTCATGAAGCATCAATGTACAAAAAGACCTCAAGGTAAGAGAGGACAGTAAAACAGGTGTCAATAGCTTAAAAACAGGTGCGACAGAGTGCATGGCAGTTGTTGGGAGAGCTGAGTGACTTGTAGTACTCTCATTGCTTTCTTCTCTTATTACCACTACTAACTGCAGCAAACATACCTCATGAGAAGTTTAGGGTTATGCCTTCTTTCCTTCAGCGTAGAACACTTTAGTAACAGTACAGGTACTAAACTCTAGGAAATACTAATTATTTAATTAGTTGGATATAGCCATAAGGATTTCTGTAAAAACCAAACAAACAAACCACCTTAATGCTGCTTTATCATTTTATTAACTTATCTGAATAACATTTAATCCAGTGTTTGGTGACTGTTTTTGACAGATGCAACTCCAAAAAGTGGAAGAAATTTCCCAAGGTGGTTCGTGCTAGTATTAGCTCCTCGACTACTGGATTTAGGCTGAGTTCCATGGATAATTCTGTCTGTGAAATAATTATTGCATAATTCAATGACACATTTTTTCACCAATCCATTGAGAAATATACATGCCGAGAATACCCTTGGCCCAGCTTCAACATCCTTATTAACACAGAGATTCTGAACCTAAAGCTGTAATCTCCACCATTGAGCTCTCAAACACTGGAGTTGGCACAGTTAAGGAAGCTGAAGTTCCTCCACTTTGTAGGACAACTTTACTGTTCATAAAACTAGAAACTTAGAAGAGTTTTAAAATGATTGATTGCTACTTTCTGGTTTGAAAATTCACCCAGGAGCTGGAGATATGGTGTCTAGTCTCTAATTAATAATAAAAAAACAAAATACAAAATAGAACAACATACAGAGCAACAATAAGAGACATTGTCACCAAAAATATCTTGCTATTACTAGGTTAAAGGACCTACTTCACATAAATCCATTTAATTACTTTTTCTCTTTTTTTGTTTTAGTGGAAAAAAAAGACTGCAAATTAGAAAACTGAATGGTAAAAGAAAACTATTTCCTGCTTTTTGTTCTTAGAGTCAATTCTTACACTTTTATTTCTACTGGTTTTCTTATAAAAAAACCTCCAGGTAGAAGCCAAATACTTTGTTTCAAGTAAAAAATACACCTTAATCTTTTATTATAAAGTTATCCCTGCGTAAATAAACCATCTATATGTATATAGAGGGTAGCTTTTATCATCAAAGCAAAATAGTTGATTTTGTTTAGATTGCATCAACCTTTATATAATTTTTCAAGTTCAGCATTCAAAAGAGAAAATAAATTCATTTTTACAAGTCTAATTAGGCCAAAAAAAAAGCATCATTCTGAATATGTTTCTCTTTTCTTTAAGCATGCAATTTGTTGTGTGATGACAGGGAATCTGAACTGAAAGATCTAATTTGATCTAGTTTGTATGAGAACTGTGTTTTCATGGTCCTCAAAGTGATCCAAAGGGTTTATGTCTGAGAATTGGTACAAAGCTTCACTGCAGGTCTAGTTATTTATTCACACAATGTAGCAGTTTACAGCATCAACTGAGCTATTGCACAGGACTCTTTTACACCTCCAAGTAATTTAGTAAGAGATTTTTTTCTCCTTCTGTACCCTCCAACATGTAAATATATATTAAAATTCAGCTTTGCATCTACTGTAAAATGTCTTAGCTGAGGTGTAAACAACAGAGTACAGTGTTTTGCAAAAAATGCTCTTCTAGGACTTGATGCAACTTATGCAATACTACAAATTATATTACATACACATGTGAAAATGTTTCTGTTTATAGGAAGACTAATTGGTCATATCCTAATTAGCAGTCCTAAATCACTAAGAGTATTACCAGCAACAATGTGTCTCATCTATCACTATCTCAGGTCCCCGTATCACAGTTGTGCTAATTAACTATACTCATGTTATGGTATTTCAGGGTTAAAGAAAGTACTCAATTGGATATTCTGTTTCATCACCCATAATATACTAAAGGTTAACAGTGGGTGAAAATTCTTTTACCAGATTTTAGTTTCTAGGACTCCATTCATTTACTATCCCCATAAGGCCTTTGAGTCTGATATAGCACCTAGAAGAAACATATAATTTTGTAGGCTGAAGCCACGTGGGGCACTTTATAACTTCCTAGATGATGGTTTAGACAGCTCTATGAAGTTGTGAGAGAGCAGATACTAGCATATGAATGTGTTGCCCATTGTCCTTAAGTGGGGTGAAAGAGACACCATTCAACTGATCTGTTTTGTACTTCTGCATTAGGACAAGACAAATCACATCCTGCATGCACCTATGTCTCAACACTATCTCTAGAAAAAAAATCTGTATAGCCAGCTCAGCTCAGACTGTGTACTATAAAGCTAGATCACACTCATCACAGTTCTCTGGTATGGCTAGTTTTTTGAAAGATCTGTTGTTTGTAAGCTAACCTGCATAGCTTGATACTAAAAGCTTTTTCCTGGTTTGGGAAAAATGAAATGGTGTATACATAATGGTACATGGCATTAAACTTTTTATTCAAAACCATCTTGTTTAGAGAGAATCTGTTTGATCTTCTTAAGAGCTGACTATTATTTTCACAAGGTAAATGTTACAGATTGTACCATTTATACTAAGCAGTGGGAAATATACAATGTCAGTACATTCAAAAAATATTTGTTTGCCAAGTGTATGGTAACAACATAAACTTTCCATCTTACAACAAAATTTGCATCAGTGGAAGATTTCTTTCAGCTTCAATCTCAGTCTGTGATTTACAATCTCCAGTACTACTTCAAGAAGAGACTATAACAAATATGTTTAAGTGATAGTCTCGTTAATGTCAGCTCTTCAAATAATGAGAAAACTTTATTTTGAGTTACAGGATGAAGCAATGAAGTTTATACAGGACAGTGTAAGTCTAGATTTAACTAAGATGAAAACAGGACAAAGTGGTGAGTGAAAATTTGACAAATGTTTGTTCTGACACAGCTATATCTAGTTTTTGTTACATCTTTGGTTCATGAAATTTGGTTTTTTATTGTTGCCCTTTTTTTCCTTCCATTGACAATCATACTGTTGACAATTCAAGAAAAGAATAAAATAGAAAAAGTAGACAGTTTCTATTTCAGGCTGGTTTGGGATACTCAGGATGTTTTAATTGTCTTCTTATGATTTTCCCTCCAGCTTCTGGTGACATGATAAAACTGGTGATTTGGTCTTTTTCTGCATCAGTAGTTCTGTCTTTATTAACTAAGGCAGGTTTTCTCTTATCTTTTTACATGGAAAACCTTGTACCCTATTTCACAAGTGTCAGCAAGAAAAATAAAATTGCAAATGGTATGCCTGTAGTTTCAATACCTTTTCACACTTTATCTATAATAAAGTGCCATTAGCAAGAAAGTATCAAAAGTATCTTTATCAACAACACCAGAAAGAGAATTTTGCACAGATGCAGCTCTCCTATCTACAGCAAGCAGAGAAACAGTTACTGTCAAAAATGCAGAGAACTGATCCTTTTGTAAGTGTAAATGTATGTGGCCTAGACGATGCTGCGTTTTAATGTTACTTGAAAAGGTGAGGCGGGGGGCAGGGGAGAAAATCTTTTTTCATTTTTCCATAGCCCTGGATTATGTTCTCTTCAGTGATCATCTGCTTTTGTTCAAAAGAACTCAATGTTCAAAACAACTAGTAAAGTTTTAGAACTTAATATCTATTTTGTGGGAAAGATAAATTCCTATGTTGCCATATCATTGCAAATCCTGAAAAAAGTATGTTCTATAAGGAATATTTTGAAGACGACAAAAGAGCTTTTCATGGTATTACTATCAAAGGACTGCTGCCTTAGGGCTGGCTTGCTGACTAATGCCCTGGTGTGGTCAAGAAATTACTGAAAAAAAAAACCAAACCTAACTACCTGGATGATCTAATGTCTATTTAATTTTAGCAGATGTGACTGTTGAAAACACTCTGGGAACTAGTTTCTTGGCCAGCCGTTCACCCTAGCATCAGCTGACTGTATTCTTGACCTTCCCCAATTTGGTGTCAGCTACAACAAAGTTTGCAGTCACCTTTGGTCAAGGGCAGTAGATAGCTCATTAGAGACTCTTGGAGCTTCCTTGGATCTGCATCTCTATGGCTCCCATTGCCTTCTTCTAACATGGTAGCTGTGTTGTCAATCAAGCCACTAATTTACTAAATTGACAGACACAAGACTGGAGCAGAGATCAATTTTCCTGTTCATCTATTCATAGGCAAATAACTTCACCTTCCTATCATTCTGTTTTCAGCCTCTCATTCTACATTTTCAGCTTGCTTTGCTTCATTGATTTCAAGCTTATGGCCGTAAGAATTTTCTCTGGTAATGCCTGGGACAGATATCCTTCCTGTTTGCTTTACCAGTTTGGTTTTTTTTTGTCTTTTTTTATATCGACCTATTTTGTCTTACACACTTAACCAAGTGACTCATATCAGTCTATTCTGTTTTTGTGTTCTCCTATTGGCATCACCTCGGAAAGCATAGCAGCTTGCCAGCTGAGCAGACTGATGGGTTTTATTTATTTATCAAGTTTCACAAGGTAGATTTCTACTGTTCATGAGTAACTCCCACTGATTTTTGCTGTATAGAAATAAAGAAATAGAGTCTGACTCTTCGTCATTTTAATGTTTATCACATCAGAGCTGAAAGGTACAAAAGAAAACAGGCATCTGCATTCACATTAATTCTAATTTGGGTCACTGATGTCCAAAACTTCTATTTTGAAACCTTAGTTCAATGGCAATGAATCCCAAAGAAATAATTATTTTACATAGCTGTATTATTGATATGTTTCCTGGACATGTTAAACCATGTTCAACATTGATGTAGTTTATTAGACCAATATCTAACTCATTCTCATCTCCCTCAGGAACTGCACAATTGTTATCCTTCTATGTTGCCTTGCTTTCTGCTTTACTATGTTTTATTCGGGAAGACAATGTAAGGTTTAAATCCTGTATCATTATTTTGGAAAAGGTGATAGCAAGAAATCCACAGAGCTACTGAATCAGAAACCAAGCCAGAAATATCTTCTCTTCTTCTGAGTGACATCTCTAATCATTTAGCTTCAAAGACACACACGTATATTCTCTCCCTTACTTACTTTCTGTCTTTCGTCCAACAATCTTTGATTATTGCATGAAAAATGGAAGAATTTCAAAAGAAAGAAGTGAGAATGCCCTTGATCTGTGTATGTGTCCCTCAGGCAGGAAAAGACATTTTAAATGTACTTCATATGAGTATTCAACTAACTACTAAGTGATAAAAATGGGAACAGAGAGATACCTTCTCAACTAAAGGAGTTTTATATTATAAAGCACTAGGTAAGTATTTGAAAGAAAAAAAAAAAAAGGTTATGATAGTCATGCTTTTGGAAAGGGATTCAGAAGTTCAAATCTCATAGTTGCAGAGTACTTCTCCAGGAGATACACTTTACACGTAGTCAGAGACAATGTCAATCTGTTTCCTAATATATGACTTCTCTGCTTATTTCTCATCATCCAATGCTTCCTAAGCATTTCTTAGGGATAGCCATTAAAACCATTATAGACTATTCCTTATTATCAAAGTTAAACTTTAGATGTTACAGACCCTGTGTTTTTTCACTTAAAGTTGAAATAGGTAAAGAATGTACTTTGCTACTATGTTTTCCCAATATCTAGATCCCCCTGGAAGATTGTAAAGCATAGATCCAGGCAAGAAGTTTGGAGGCTGAGCAAGTGGGTCGTCAAAAACAGAATCTTAAGCCCAAATATTTAATCCAAGTTGGAAGCTGGTGTATTTCATTTAGTAAGAGACTTTAATAAATAATGTATCTATTACCTTCCAGGCATTATTTCTTTTACCTTGGAAGAAGAATTTAATCTGCCACCATTCAGGACATGTTTTCTAGAATGTTTCAATGACATCTGCTTATCAAACTGTTACAGAATATCTCTGAAAATTAAGATGTCATGTACTCTAGTCTGTGAAATTACATAGCAGATTTGAATCAATCTTATAAACGTTACAGAATACAGAGTTCATATTTGGTCTTCATAATTGCTGTATTTCCACATTATTTTTTTTATTGTAGAATTTTTCAAGCATGACAGTCTTGGAAGTTGCAAACTGACTTCAAGACTTTGAGATATGGCATCAGATACTCATTTTTTTTTTCCCAGTTTGGTTGCATTTGGTCAATAGCAGTTGCTCCCAGTTTGTTATATGTAATTAACTTTGCAAGCATTGAAATGAAGTGGCAGGATGCTAGCAATCCTTGTAAATGACATCTTCTCTCATTGCATCTGAGAAAAAGTGTTGCTGGCTTCTAAAGTATATGAGAACTTACAAGTAAATTACAAAAAATTACAAAAAGGCTTGATTCTAATGAAGATAAAAGCATATGTCATAGTTTTTCTTTTTGCATGGTCTGTAATTCTACATATTTCCCATTTAAAATTATTTTTTTGATATGATGCAATTTTAACATTTATTCTGTAGGTTTATACAAACAACAAAAAGAGGAATATCCTTAAAAAAAAAAAAAGTGTGAGTGATGCACAATGAATTACTCACCACTTGCTGACTGATGTCTGAACAGTGATCTGCCCTTCTTCACAAGCTTCCCTCATTTTATGTACTGAGCATGACATCCTATGGTATGGAAAATATCTTTGGCTATTTTGATTCAGCTGTCCTGGCCAGGAAAGGCAGTGTGAGAAGCAGAAATAGCCTTGATGCTTTCCAAGCAGTGCTCAGCCATAACCAAAACTCCTGTATCCTCGGTGCTGGTTTTCAGAACAAACCCAAAACACAGCTCTATAGCAGCTAGTGGGAAGAAAGTTAACCGTATCCCAGCCAAATCCAGGATAGTTGCTTATACCTATTAAATGTAGTTAATAATTGCTTGATTAACATAAATACCAAAAAACAGAAATTACAGCCTTCTTTCAGTGTTTTGAAGACTGCACTGCTTTCAACTGAAGTAAATTGTTAAACTCTCCCTCTAACAACTTTTCTTATTGATCCAAGGGAATTCTGCTCCACCCTTTAACAAGTGTGACACAAAAGACACTTTTCTTAGCACTGGATGCTTGCTCACTCTTTCCTCCTCAGCAGAACACTAAACAGGTTGTTGTTAGGGTTTATGTCTAATTAGTCAACCCTGACCTGTTGTTACACCAATAAGACAATGGCATAAGATGTTATAAGTAGCAGTAAAAATAAGAATACTGCCTAGGCAGAGTGAACCAAGATAAGACTATGAGAATATCAGGAATGAAGTGTTATGTTAACAGAAAGGAAGAGCAATCAACAGAGTTACTGACTAAGGTAGACATTACCAAATTGTCATATTAAAAATGCCAAAGAAGCTTATGTAATCAGCAAAAAAGCAGAGCCAATGGAGAAAGAGTAAACACAGGAGCAGAAACTGTGATACAGTTTGGGCTTGATTTGCTTTTTGAAGTATTTGATTCTGCAGCCAAACTGAGCTTGTGAGTGAGATATCTATATGTAATCTAATCATTAAACAAATGCTATATCAAACATTGATATGAGTTTCTATGTAAATTACTTGAAAACTATATTTCATGTATTTTTAAAAATATGAAAACTCAGGAATTACTGCTCTATTAAATTTACTATTGCTTGTTTTAAGAAAAATGTTACATTTTCTAAATAGAAAAAGGAGGAAAAATAGTAGCCTTTGTGTTCCTTATTCCTCTGTTTTTCCAAACAAGGTTCATTTGAAAAGTAATTTTTTAATTTATTACTGAGATATATTCACATAATTTCTCACAATTTTTCATATTGAGCAAAGTCCACAGAACAAAAAATAATATTTAAGACTTCCTTCATTTAAAAAATGAAAATAATAAATCAGAAAATAAACTATACATATTTCATATCTTTATATGTATGGACATGGGTACATGCATGAATGAATGGATTTGAGCAAATCTAAGTAGTTAACAGGCTGAGGTTAAGGAGCAGCAGATATGAAAGTAGGTTGAATCAGGAAACTAAGTATTTGTTCTTTCATTTTTGTCTTCTCATTTGTTTTATAATTGACCATTTCTGCTGTTCTGATTGAAAATTGTAATATATCTGTTTTTTTACAGATACTCTTGTATATTTACTGCTCTGGAATTCAGAATAAGATAGCTCGAAGTGAATCGAAACACTTGATTTCCCTTGCTGCATTCCATCTCATCCATTGAATCTTCCTTTTTTAGAGTTAGATTTTTTTTTCTCCTCCCACAGGTAGCTCACTACGTCGAAAGAAGTTTGACTGGGGGAATGAAGCACTTCAGAAAGAATTTATATGGATCCTACTGTTAGGAAAGCAATTTCTTTTGTTTACAGCACATTTGTTTGGAATTGCCACGCCAGCATTGGCATCTTGCCTACAGCCACAGATTACATAGTGACATCAGGAAAGATGACAAAAACAAAAGGCTTAAAAAGTAAAAGCCAATGAAGATTAGAATTCTCATTTAGCCTATCTGTGTTACAAAGAGCTGAGGTCATTGCAAATAAAAGAACTGACAAATTACTCTCTACTGCTATTAAGAAGGTCACTCAGTCTTTTAATTTCCTTCTTTGAAAAGTTTAGAATATGCATCTTCAATTTACAATAACACACTTATAGGATTAAAAAGCACAACATTTGGAGCTTTTTGTTATTATTGATTGACAGAAGTTATTATAGGAGCTATTTTAACATATTTGGAATAAGGATATACTTAAACACCCTTATGGATTTTCAATGTTTTTCATCCTAATAATCAGTGATCTAGGCTCTTGTGCACTGTAATAAAATCCCCAAACTGTAAATGGAAGCCCCTGCTCTAAAGAGCTCATGGCAAATAGACAGGCCAGATGGTCAAGGTAGACAAATGTCTGTGGTGGCACAGAATGTAGTTGCAAAATGGACTGATTGGGCAATGGCCTCAGCTTGCTGCCTAGGTAGCCATTTTCCATGCTCACGGTAATCAACAGTTCATTTTCCTTTTTAAACCATGTAAACTATTGCAGACAATTCCCAAGTTTAACAGTGTTGCATCTCTCAACCTTTTAAAACTATTACAGTGATGTAAAAGCAGTAAAATAAATCCTATCACCCATACTTATTACTATAATAATTACTACTGCCTATTATTATCTGTTATGGTGGAAATCAATTGATGTTTGGAATAGCCTGCTCATATGTGGCAACCTAATGTTGTAATCAGATGTGAGATCTATTACATGTAAACAATGATACATTTATGCTAACGTAGGTAAAAAAAAAACCAAAACAACAAAACCAAGCAACTTTAATCCCCTCTATTTTGTTAAAACTTTTTTTGCTTTTAAAATACCTCAGTTTAGTAGTAAAAATAAAACTTTTATTAAATTCCATTGTTTTCTATGTTATAAAATGTTATTTATTAACAATAACAAAACAAAACAAAAAATTCCTTACTTAGAATTATTGACAAAACTGCCCAGGAAATTAGTGGTAGTGCCTTTGCTTTTATTACCAAGTCAGTTTTGTCACCAAGAAACTTAATTTGCTGCTTGCAATGATATTATTTTTATTTCTTGTTTACTTTGTCTTTCTTTTAAATGAAGATTTGTTAGCTAAGTCAGATTTACAATCACTGGGACATGTATCTGAATGGAAACACAGGGATGTTTCATTATTATTGTGTATCAGTTTGTCATGAGTCTTGCAACCTTTATCATTTGTGTCTTGGTGTTTTCTCAGCTCAGGCACTTATATGCACAGCGGTGAACTGAACCTGAGACTGCTGTGTTACTTTGACCAGTCGAATTTTTATATGCTTCTTCATGCCTGTCCTTTATTTTTCTTCTCTCTTCCAAGTATCTCAGGAAAAGCAGAAGTTAACAGTAAAGACAAAATCATAATAATATAATAATGTAAAAGATAGCTAATGGAAGATACTGTCAGAAAGAAAAACCACTTTGGCTTCATTGAGCTAAGAATACAGCTAGCAAATTTGAAGCAAGTCTCATAGTTTCAAACTATTTAAATAGAATTTAATTTTGAACATAATGTTTCATATAAACCAGATTTTAAAATATTAAAAATATATTAGAATAAAATGAATAGAGTATAATACAATAATTGGAAATATTTGGAAATAGAGGGAAATGTGTCATCTACTTAAAGCTTTCATTTTTACTCTCATTTTAAAGTTTGGGCAATGAATGAAAACAAAGCAAATCTTCAGAGTAAAAGCTTTTGGTCAGAGACAATTTGTGGGACTTAACAAAACCAAATCTTTAAATAATCAGCTATTTTTGTTTTTCTCATGCAGAAAATACAGTTTTTAAGAAGCAACCACAATTATTTTAAAAATTTTTAAAAACTGAAAGATGTTTTATAAAATTTTTATGATAATTTTGTGACACATTTTATGTGGTTAAAAAAAAAAAAGAATCCTGAAAAAAACATGACAGTTTCACAATGAAAATCTGACATTTCAGAGCCTTGACCTATCCTAACCCGGGAAAGATAATGAATAGATTTAATTATTTTCCAAGTGAAAATGCAAAAGGTACAATATTGTTTAAAAATGTCAGAACAAGCTTACAATACTGTTTAAACTCCTCATGATTAGTATGGGCAGATTAAACGTTATAGATTTTTTGACCTCAGAGATAATCACCCAACAGCTTCAATGACTTCTGCAGAAAAGTGAGATATGGAAATACCTGTAAAGGCCTTATGCAAAGACTGCTAGTTCCTCTGCCTTCATTCACAGGGTTCCTGTTGCAGAATTTCCACAGGATTCCCTTTTTGTTCACTAGTCTTCTTGCTTTTATGGCTCTACAGACCCCCCAGAGTAGGGTGTGACTTCGAGGCAGCTCATCCTCTGGTTTCCTAGACCTGCTGACAACTCTTTTCTTGGGGCTCTGAAAACATGAGTGAAATACTTTTTTGTCTATGTTTCAGACCACTGCTGCTTCCTGAAGCAGAGCAACAGGAAAGGATGCAGACAAGCTTTCTGACATTAAATCAGTAAATAACTGCTATCTCAAACAACAATAAAACTGTCAACTAAAAAAAAGCATCAAAGGGAACTCATCAGTGAAAAAAAGCACCTGATTTCTTGATGGGCTGGAAGATTCCTCTTCAAAAGGTGCTCGTCTTTGCTTGTCTTTCACAAAAGATGCTGTGTGTGAAGTGCCACAAAACTAGCTTCAAATGAGTAAGAAAAGAAACAATACAAAATCTAATGGTTTTGTCCGAGGTACAGTTAATTTTCCTCATAGTAGCTAGTCTATGGCTATGTTTTGGATTTGTGCTAGAAGTAGTGTTGATATGAGATGTTTTAGCTATTGCTGAGCAGCATTTGCACAGAGTCAAGGCCAGCTGATCCCAACTGACCAAAGGGATATCCCACACCACAGGATGTCATGCTAAGAGTATCAAGCTGGGGGAAGAAGCAGGTAGGGTGAGATATTTGAAGTGATAGTATCTGTCTTCCCAAGTAATTGTTACACATGATGGAGTCCTGTTTTCTTGGAGATGGCTGGACATCTGCCTACTCATGAGAAGGAGTGAATGAATTTTTTGTTTTGCTTTCCTTGCTTGCATAGATTTTGCTCTACTTGTTAAACCACCCACATCTCAAAAAAGAAAGATCTATGCAAATGTCTGAAGTTGAGAAGAGAAAATAATCTCAACATATATATTTAGCATATTTTAAAATCTAAAATGATTCATCAAAAATAAGCTCAATTTTAGGATAATTTTTTTTAAAATCAACTGACTCAGCTGAAATTACTTTTAATTTCATGTTTTGTCTCTCTATGTCTTTTTCAGATTCTATACAGACCTAGTTAAAATTTTTCAAAATATTTTCCTTTATGAGCTCTAAATGCCTAAAATTTTACTAAGAATATTATTTAAAATATATTCTAGGTTATTTGTTTAATTTCTAAACAAAACAAAACAATTTCGTGAACATACATTTATTTATTTGGTACTTCTCTTTCCTGTGAAATGCAGATATTCTTCTTGCATGCACCCATCCAGCAAGTCATCAACTGAATAAAACCTTGTGATGAGGGAGGCATTGGTGCAGAATGCACCTGGATTTCTGCTGACTGCAAGGAGACCCCCACTGGAGGAGCTTGTGAGGAACTGCAGCCTTTGGGAAGGACTCACAACCGAGAGGTTTGTGAAGGACAGTCTCATGTGGGAGGGACACCATGCTGGAGCAAGGAAAGAATGTCAGGAGTTCTTTCTTCTAAGGAGGAAGAAGCATCAGAGATCCCATGATGAGCTGACCCAAACCCCCATTCTCTGCCCTCTGCACTGCTGAGAAGGAGGAGGTTGAGTTGTTGGAAGCAGGTAGCTGAGCCTGGGAAGAAGGGAAGGATTGGGGGAAGGTGGTCTTAGAAAGCTATTTTCAGCTGAACAGAAACTAAAAAAAAAATGCCTTTAAATGAGCTTTTAATAAATGCAAAGTTCTAGTAATTATTAGGCTTCTCTTTGTGTAGAGATGTATTAATTAAATCCATAGTGACACACATAGACTCTCACAGATCTTTAAAAGAAGTAAAATGCATTAGTTTTCAGTATACATAGTTCTCGTTAATACCATGACAATAAATACTGTGCATGTGTCCTAGTCTTAATTTATTGATGGGCTATGTTTATATAATGCTGTATTATAGTCACTTTTCACTCCTATCATTAATTAAAAGTAAGACATTAATCCAGTCAGTGAAAAAGCAACAAATCACAGCAGCATCTCAAAAATCTAAACATAGTGACAGTGAAAATGAATAGTATAGTTTTGACAGATAAGAGTTTACTTCAGAACACTATTATTTTTCTCATGTTTTCAAACAGAGTTTTAAAAAAAAAAATTAGAGAAGATGAAGAAAGATAGTGTTGATGATATTTTAAATCAGACATTCTCATTTGCCAGAATCACTGTTTATTAATATCTGATCCTGCAAGATGCTAAATATCTTTCGTGATAAACAGAACCTCTTAAGTCTCAAAGAAATACAAACTGAGAGAATAGCCACTTACAAGGCTCATTCTCTTTCACAGGATCATGTCCTAAACGCTTTACGATGCATTGGTTCCACACCACCACATTTTTCTATTCAGCATTTATTGAGAACATTTATTCATATTGAAAAGGGTTGCACCACAGGATGTCATGCAGCTATAGTAAATAGCAAACATTATTCAATTACTCCATACAAGCACAGAAAACAAAGTATGGCAAATATTAGATAAGTTCTTTGTTGCACATGCTTACTTCTTAAGATTTCAACAGCATTCTAAATCCATTAACCTTTTCTGTGGTTCCTTCTTTCTTCTAGGAAGGTTGTGTTTCTGACAAATTTGACATGGCCATGATAAATGAGTTATATTTGCAGATGTTGATTATATGACCTGTTTAACTTGCTGCCTGCCAGTCCTGTCATACTAATAGATGCCTGGTAGCATAAGTAAAGCCAATTCCCATAAGTGAGTAAGGAAATGTCGTTAATAACAGAGTGTATTACCCAAAATGCTTACAACCCCTGAAGCACACATCTAATGAAGAGCTATGTGTGGTAAACACTATATGAGCTTCCAAGGAATCCAAAATTATTTCTTCTTTAAGGAAGAAAATATTCAAGACAGTTAAAAATGACTGGATATACATGTCTTTTTTCATTGCTACGGTTATTTAACAGTAAAATGACAGTTCAATGATGAGAAAGCTGAGAGTAATTTTTTTTTTTTTTTTTTTACCCTAGTGGATCACTCTTTACATTATAAAATGTACTCCATAAGAAGTGATTAACAGTAATGAGGGCAAGGTAATTTTAGTAATATTAGGACAAGAAAAGATGAACTTTTCTTTGACCATACAGCGTTATTTCTAGATGAATGCATAATCCAAAAAGCACTTAGTCATGTAATTTCAATGGAATTACTTGATGGTTTACACTTTCTAAGTTAGGGCTTTTAACTTACAAAGGTACATAGTCCTAAGTCCCTTTGGTACTTTTTAATAAAGTATTTTTCTAATTTGTTTGGACAGCTGGGTTTGTAGAAGCCTCCATTGTAACTTCTCCTGAAAAGAGTGTAAACTTCACTGACTGCCAACCAAAAAGGTTTACATCCAAGAGTATATTAAATAAAAGTTTCAAGATAAATATGCAGAAAAAATATGTTTAGTAGATACAGATTTTCTCTCCAGAAACTGCACTTTTGACTAGTCAGAAAAACAAGAGAGAACTAGTTGAGAGGAAAGGAGCCAGACTCTGTATTGTTTTGTAATGTAAGTGGATTGTGAAAAGGATTTTAAAAGTGTCTTCCACAGAATCACATACTCTTTAGCACTACCTATGAAACAGTTCTTATCATAAGAACACAGGAAGTTATGTCAGTGGCATTGATGTTTACTGAGAATTTATTAATATGGGACAGATCAGCAGCTCATGACAGTCATGGAAGAAATTAGAACTTCATGAGGAAATTTCGAAGGACGGCCTAAGGGAGATTGTAGCGCAGGGAGTAAATACAAATACTGGGGTATATAGTGATCACAGTTCCTCCAAATATGTGAACACATGCACCTTACTATTTTTATGAAAGTTAAGCTAAGTTAAGCTTAACCTTTTCTGAAAGTTAAGCTTCATTTATTCATATGAAGAAAAAAAATAACAATACCTGAAAAATGTCCAAAAATCTTTTTTCCTTACACATATAGATCCTCAGCTTGCAATGACTATTCTCTTGGGTTTATTTCCTTATTTTCCCTATTTATCATCAGTATAGTTAGTACTGGACTATCCTTGAAACTTCAGGAACAAAACATATCACTAAAATTCTCATTAGCCATTTGGAAATAAAATCATCGCAGATGATCTTAAGAGTTGATATTAGCAGGTATTTATATAACTTATTGAGCAGTAACTGCATTTCTTATCCTGAGGCACCATAAACTGCTATCTAAAACAGAGTGGAAAAGGGAAGGAGTAAGAAAGGCAGCAAGGATCAGTGTGAGAACTAGGGATGGAGAGGAAGATCAGAGAAATAAAGTGAAAGCAGAAAAGCAGTTTTTGGTTCAGCTATCCCTTTTCAAACTGTTTAGTAGTACAGGTACTCTGAAGTCAGTCCAGTCTCCTGTGTCGTTTCGCTGCTGGTGGACAGATGATAGATTTGTCACTGTGCCCTCACACCAACTGCTTCCAGCTGGTTCTCTTTCCAAATGACCTCCTAGCAGTGCTTGTTTGCTGTACATTCCTAGTCCCTTGATATTCCATTTATTCAGTTCTGTCATCTTCTGCTAATGTAAAGCTTTTGCTCTCCTGGCAGGAGATGTCAAAATCAAAAATCTCTTTCTATAAAACATGACCAGTTGAATTTGTAGTACCAATGTCCTTGCAGATGCAGTAAACCCTTTCCATAATAATCATGGTTTATTTGAATATCAAGTATGAAATTTTGTTAAAAATATATATAACCATAATTTTCAACAGTCCTTTAAAAGGAAATGTCCTGCTGACTTTCATCACAAAATCTGTGTAGGTAGCAGAGACAACTGTAATCATCCAATGAAGTCCTCACTATTCAGGTGACTATAAATTTCTATAGACCAACTCAAACTGGCTTTGTTTCTTGTTCCTTGGTGCAAGTTTTAGAGCAGGATTTTGGATGAAATATTTCAGACCATATTTTCTCAAAATTCTTTTTAAGAAAGTATAGAGTTTTACTCTCCAGTTTTAATTAAATACCGTTGCACCATAAGGTAGAGATAAATATAAATTCAGATGAAATGCAAAATACATACTGAAAAATTATGAACTATGGGTAAGTCAGTACAGACTGAAGGAACTGATAAAAAATTTAATACAAAGTGATTTCTTTCATAACCATAGAGAGCTCTAGTTAAACTGAAAAGTTAAATAAAACTTGTGATGAAAGTATTACAGGTTGTAAATGATACTAGATAGCAGGTGAAAAAGCTGGTAGGTGCATGGTCTCACTTCAAAGGAAATACTAAATTTAAAAATGCCCACAAAGGTGCTTAACAGAAAGCAATGCTACAAAGCAGTCAAATGCCAGACAACAGAAAACATATTAGTATAATCTTTCTGAGCAAAAATAAAGAAACATTATTTAAAGAAAGACCATTTCATCTGCTTACAGTACAACAGAAAAAAATGAAACATCCTACCAAAAAAAAAGGACCAGATTATATAATTTATCTATAATAACCATACATTTCAGTGGCTTTTTGAACACAAAATTATAACAATATCCAAGAAGATAAAATTTTCTGAAAATGATTAAATATTTTGTTATATGGGAAAAATTGTGGTTTCTAATAGGAGTATTTTTTTATTTTCCATTTATGAAAAGTTTTTTTCCCTCTACTAATAGATGTAGAGATATGAAGTTATTCATAATATATGATCCTTGCTCTACATTTTTTGTTCACCTTTGGTTAAAAATTGTTTCGGAGCTAATTTGTCCAAGAAATCCAACTCAAATTTGAATTAACATAAACACTGTCAAGACAGAATATGATTTTAATGTTCTAACTACATTCTAAAAAGGATTGTCAGGAATTGTTCTCTGGTCCTGAAGCCAAGTGGTAGAGACAGACCACATCCATGTAGTATGTCGGCTCTACCCTGGACTTCTTAGGGAATCCTGTGGTTTTATATAGTGAGCATAACTTTGTAGTATGATCTTCAATTCCAATCTGAATGCTTCCGTTCACCAAACTGATGTTTTCATGGCATGATACTGATGATATTATTACATGTTCTGATACATAACAAAAAGACACATGGAGATGTTTGAGGGACCAGTTTGGTGGCAAAATGGAATTCTTTTTTTCTTTATGTTTACAATGTCATCACGCCAGTTTCAATGATACATGGACTTCATTATTGAAATACAAATATTTCTGTGAACATTCCTCCTCTTTAATTTTTTATGCAATTAAGCTGCTACTTTCAGAGCACACATAAAGCTAAAAATCTACTTTTTTAATTCTCTAGAAAGGATATTTTCTGTCCTTTAGTGAATGGAAGGAGATCATGCAACATTTATTTTCTTAATAGATTAAGCAGCAGAACAGGGTTTGACTTGGGTGTTGACCAATAATTGTCATCAATCACTTTTATTTTTGAAACTTTATGCATTGACTATCCACAAAGGATTGAACTGTGACTTAGGTGGGTACAATGTCTAAATGTATTCAGTCAATTTACATGTTCAAATCAGAAGCTAGGAATAAGTTCCCTCAGATTGGAATGAGATTTGTACCTGTGGTATTTCAGCTGTCTCACTAAACAGTATGACATGGGTACACAGAGATATTCTTTGCTGATCCATAGGTTGGAGCACTCCAGACTTGTAGAATAATTTACGTTTTAAAAGACTTTCAAGATCACGGCACTACTATGTCCACCACTAAATTATGTCTCTAGGTACCACGTCTACAATTCTTTTGAATATGTCCAGGGATGGTGACTCAATCACTTCCCTGGAAGCCTGTTCCAGTGCCTGACAACCTTTTTGTGAAAAAATATTTTCATAATATCCAGTCTAATAATCCCCTGGTGCGAGGACCATTTCCTCTTATACTATGAATTGTTACCTAGGAGAAGAGGCTAATACTCACCTTGCTACAACCTGCTTTCAAATAATTGCAGAAAGTGATAAATTCTCTGAGCCTCCTTTTTCTCCAGGTTAAACAATCCCAGTTCCCTCAGCTGCTTTTCATAACACTTCTTCTCCACATCCTTCACGAGCTTCATTGCCCTTCTTTGGACACATGCCAAAGTATAGACCTATAGAGTATAGACATGTTCTGAATGCTTTGTACCTAGTTATTGAGTATTACTACTGACTTCTTTCCAATACTATTGTGTTTATTTAAGAAAAGTGTAAACTCCTGAAAATTTATAGGCATCTATTAATCCTAAGCACTAAATGTTTCAAAAAGAAACTTCTTCATGTAAGGTAGGTAAAATGATGTAGGTTCATACCTGCATCATTACCTAGCCATGTATTTTTAACATGTATTAGGGTTAAAATATTTAGTCAGTGAGATGCTGTTGTGGTTTAGAACACAATTTGTGTTAAAATATAGTCCTAAATGAAGTAAAAAAAGATTATTTGAGAACAGAAAAAATTTTCTCAGGTGGAGATTATCTCTGTAAATGCTTTTGATGTTTTTTTCTTTCCCCAAAATTTTTAAATTTTTTATTTTTAAAATGCCTAGGTTGAACAATGAAAGAAGAGAGGCAGAAAACGGTATATGAACTCATAATTACGATATAGTACAAAAGCCATGCTATATTGACCCTTTATAGCATCAGAGTAGCATGCTAAGAGCTCTAGGAGAGTTGGGAGTACCAGTCAAGATCCATGGAAAGAAGGTGAAACTACAGCTTAAAAAATGTTAAATTGTGTTTTAGCAGATTTTGGTACAGTCTAAAAGCCAGCAGATGTAGAGAATTGAAGGAATTGCTCATTATCTGCAGTTCCACTTATAAGTACATTTCAACTTTAAAATATTAAAGCAAAAATATAGTTTTCTAAAGTACACAAATATAGGAATTAAAAAAAAAATCACCTGTTATTGTGATTCTTCTTTTTGGATGAGACTGTAGCAGTACTTCTTGGCATAAAGTGAGCACCTTTTTTTTTTCTAGGCTTATTTCCCTAAGACTATTACTATTACTAAACTGGACAGGGGAGTGAGAGAAATGTAATGAATGGTTTGTGAGTTGAGATAAGGATGGAGAGATTGCTCAGCAGTTAGCATCACAAGCAAAACAGACTCAACTTAGGGAGAAAAAGTTTTGATTTATTAAAAGAACAATAAGAGTAGGTAGATGAAAAACAGAACTGAATCTTAAAAACACCTCCTACAATCCTCTCCCTCTTCTTGGGACTCCCATTTCTTCCCCCATAGTGGTGCAGGGGATGCGAGATGGGAGTTGCAGTCAGTTCATTGCAGATGGACTTTGCCGCTGCTCCTTCTCAGGGGGAGGCCTCATCACACTTCCCACTGCTACACTGTGGGGTCCCTCTCATGGGAGACAGTCCCTCATGAATTTCTCCAACATGAGTCCTTCCCACGGGCTACAGTTCCCCATGCACTGCTCCAGTATGGGACCTCCCACAGGGGCAGCTCCTCACACCCTGCCCCAGCATGGATCATCCACCAGGAGAACAGTTCTTCAGGCACTGGCTCTTCCAGCCTGTGTCCCTCACAGGACCACAAGTCCTGACAGCAAACCTGCTCTGGCATGGGCTCCTCTCTCCCCACAGACTCCCAGGTCCTGCCAGGAACTTGCTCCAAATTGGGCTTCACACAGACTCACAGCCTCTTTGAAGCATCTACCCGCTCCGGTGTGGGCTCCTCCATGGGCTGCAATTAGGTCTCTGCTCCCTGGTGGCCTCCATGGACTGCAGGGGGACAACCTGCCTCACCATGGTCCTCACCACAGGTCACAGGGGAGTCTTTTTCCAAGGAATAAGATTGCTCCTCACTCCCCCTTCTCCATTGGCCTTAATGTCTGTGGAGATGTTTTCACATTCTCAGTCTCTGCTGCTGCTGCAGTTTAGTAACAACTTATTTTTCTTAAATACATTATTCCATTACTAATTGACCAGGCCTGTGTCAGCTGGCCCAAGTAAAACCACTACACATTGTAAAAAAAAAAAGTATTACAGTGTAAATCATCCTGTTTATTATCACAAATGTGTTTTGCATTAGTCTCATAATCCTTTAACATGCTATTTTAAAAGAATCTCCTTTGGTCCACTTTCCATATTAAATACTTTGTTAGATGTTATTGATGAGAATTTCATATACACTTATGTATATATTTAACAGTATTTCTTCTGAAGACAAGTAATTTGAGGAAGATCATTGTCTTGAAAGTAAACTTTATTCATCGTCCTGTTGTCTCTGATCTCTGCCTTGTAACAGACTTTTCCTATTACTGGGAGAATTTTCATGGCAACCTCATTACTAAATTGATCACAAATCCTGTTGGAAAACATAATTCTTTGTTCATTTTTTATAGAGATATGCCCATCACAGCAATTTATCACCCAAAATTAATATTAAGCATGAAAAAATATTTCTATGGCTCATGATTTTTTTGTTTATTTTCTTTATATTTATTGCTTTTAGAACTATACAGTGATCAGCATAGAAAGTTCATGTTTCCAAGGAACTCACCTTTGAACTATAGAGATAAGGACTATTTGTTCTTTTGAGTTTCCTTCGTGTCCTGTAATCTGTAGTTCTGCCATTTCTGTCTGGCATAGAAAATAAAGAAAGTGGTCTGGTTAACCCTCTAACAAAATGTCCAGTTTTTATTACTGTTGAAGGACATAGATATATAAATATTCATGAATAGATAACTGGATATAAATTGTCAGACTTTTAAATACATTCTCAAATTTGACTAAGCTCTTTGGATAAGAAGGTCACATGGAAATTTGAAATATAAAATTTACATCTATAGTGACACTGAAGGGGTATCAGGACTTTTTCATCTTAACCAAGTGCTTTTTCAGCTTATAGATAATTTCCTCAAAAACTAATATGAAATAGGTTAAAAAAATCAGGATTACGGATCAAAATGAAAGAAATTCAAGGAATGAATATAGAGGAAAGAATAACAAAAAAAGAGGAGAGGAGTTCAACTAATATATAATATTTTAAAGTACGAAACCCATAGGGTATAACTAAGTCTCAGTGTCTTGCCTCATGCTAGCGATCCTTTTCAGTTTTTCAGTACACGCTTCCCAGAGGCATCAACTGGGATCTGAGATGACGATTTCTAGTTTTATACTTTTTCAACATTGAAATATTGTTGATGAAAGATTGTAAGAGAGGAAAAAAAATTGCAAAAATTAATGATAATAGTACTGATAAGGTTAGATATTAAATTTCAAGTTAAGAAATCCCTGTGGTATCATTAAAATTAATTGAGAAATATATGAAAAGCGTAATTGCAGTGCAGTTATCCAATAGCGAGAGGAGGAAGACTTGATAAGTAGGCTGAAGGATTTGAACCAGAAAATATATCCTTATAGCGAACTGTCAAAAACAAATTCTCATGACAGAAAGTCAAAGTTCTTTATGACCAAGAGTCTGGTTTCAGATGACTTGGAGAATACTAGCGATGCACAGTAGGCTCATGAAATTCAGTTAAACAATATATTCACATCAGTCCAGTGAATATCTTGCTGTAACACATCAGACAGTCTCAGTAGTGTGGTTTCCTCAACATTGCTAGGAAAAGTTAAACTGACTTATGCATAGGTTAAACAACATTCTCTAAACTTGCCAGCACTACAGAAACAAAAGGAAGTGAAATCTGCAACTTTTTAATGACACCACAGTACTTTGTGTACATTTAAAATCAATACTTTCTTTTACATCGTACTGTAGGTGACACATTCTTGGCAGTTAAACCTGTTGATGTGGTAAATTTTCTTGTAAATGAATAAAGTGAACAAGACTTTTTTTGGGTTTTTTTGTGGTTTTTTTTCCCCTATTTTTGGGGGGATTTGATTTTCTAAAAATGCTGATATAATCTTCATGAATTTATAGTATTGAATTACTTCTCATAAAAACTGCATCCTTTTAGGCAGGTTTCCTGTATAAGGGGGAAATCTCGTGGAGGTCAAAACCTCCCAACTTTTATCTATGAACTTTTATTCTCAAAAATAACATAAACCATCAACCCCTTACTCCACCTATACATCCCCCTCCTGAACTCATCAATAACCTAGAAAGATTTGGGTTATAAACATGTACAATATGTAATTGTTACATGTAGCAATATTTACATAGCATATATATTGCCCAAGAACTACCAAAATATTCTTAGTGAGGTCAATAAGAACATCTCAAAGGCTCTTTTTGTCTGATATAAAAACTGAGTCTTAGCAAGCAAAGCTGAGAGAAATGATGTTTTAAAAAATATAAAGAGAACATTAAAATTAAGAGACCAATATTGACAGAATATGTGGAGATGATTGTTTTACAACAGGATTTCCTCCTGTTTTCAATTCACAGTATGTAAGTCTTAAGGGGCTGTAGGTTACAATTAGGTAAGCCAAGACCATTTCTCTTGTTTAGGATTTTAAAGATTAAGACATATATCTGGAAAAAAATTAAGATGAAATCTGTTTTCCTGTCATATTTTTCAAATAGTTTAATACCATATGGTTTGTCTTGGTTTCTTTGGTATAGTGTTATGATTATCATCCTCCTGCAGTTGTGATTTTGGTTTTTTTTTTTTTAGTAATAGCAAGCTCTTATTTAATTTCAGCCTTTTATTTTCTAATTTTTAAAGTTTATAGGCTACTTTTTTTTACCTTCCTCTGTTTTTGTGAAACTATTAAGAATTTAGTACTTTGAAGATTCTACTCAGTTGCATATATTTTAGAATAAGTTTTCCCTAATTTCAGTCTCCCAAAAAACAAAATGAAGCAAAATAATCTAAATTAAAAAATGTTCATGTGAAGCAAAAATACCCCCACATTATATTCAAAAAGCAGAGAGATACTTCCCTGAGGTGCAAGGCAACTATTATATATCAGACATCAAGATGACAAATTATGATTATGAAAATTAATACAATGCTAGCAAATATTGCCTGACCTATTATTAACAGTATTTATATATCAGCAAATACTGTGAAAAATAACATAATGAAATGGTAGGATATTGCAGCAAAGAAAATTCTGCCTTCCTTACTGTCAAACTGAGGAAAGTTGTACTTATGAATCTAGCTGAATGTTTCATCTTAAAATTTTCTTTTACTGTTTATGTTATTGTTATGAGGTAGAATAAATATGGAACCAGTACATCTAAAATATCTTAATGTTATTAAAATATTATTTTAGATTAATATTAATTTAATATAGATCTTTTCAAGAAATAGTATTTTAGTAAATTAATTTAATTTTAATAAACTGAAGAAATAAAGAAATTATCACATTCTAAACAGAATTGGAAATGTAAATATGTAAGTTAATAATAAGCCCCAACATTTTTTTTGTTATTTCATTTGTAATACAGTACACTTTAGGATATCATGTTCTAATATCAGATGCAAGTAGTTTTATTACCAGAATATGAAGGGCTTATTTACAGAGTGTAAATACAAGCTAGTTCGTTTTGGCTGTATATTGTAGAATATGGTTTCTTTAAGATCAGAAGTTGCATGGTAAAGCCACAGTAAAGTATTATGTGGTTTCTCTTTTTTTTTTTTTTCCTATTTTTTCACTGATATCCATATACTGCTATGGCTTGTTTCCTTAATTACCATATGCAATATGGACATTTTTATGAAACTATATGATTAAAATATATATTGTGATTTTGGAGTGAACTATTGTGTGAAACAGCCAACTGCCAAAAGGGACTATATACCCAGCAGATTATTAAAATTGCAAACTTAGTTTTCCATTAACATTTTTTGCTTTGGCATCTTAAAAAGAGTAGCAGTTGATTTCAGAAGAACATCCTGTGGGAAAATGAGTTCATTTTGCTAAAGTATCTTAATAANCAAAAAACAAAATGAAGCAAAATAATCTAAATTAAAAAATGTTCATGTGAAGCAAAAATACCCCCACATTATATTCAAAAAGCAGAGAGATACTTCCCTGAGGTGCAAGGCAACTATTATATATCAGACATCAAGATGACAAATTATGATTATGAAAATTAATACAATGCTAGCAAATATTGCCTGACCTATTATTAACAGTATTTATATATCAGCAAATACTGTGAAAAATAACATAATGAAATGGTAGGATATTGCAGCAAAGAAAATTCTGCCTTCCTTACTGTCAAACTGAGGAAAGTTGTACTTATGAATCTAGCTGAATGTTTCATCTTAAAATTTTCTTTTACTGTTTATGTTATTGTTATGAGGTAGAATAAATATGGAACCAGTACATCTAAAATATCTTAATGTTATTAAAATATTATTTTAGATTAATATTAATTTAATATAGATCTTTTCAAGAAATAGTATTTTAGTAAATTAATTTAATTTTAATAAACTGAAGAAATAAAGAAATTATCACATTCTAAACAGAATTGGAAATGTAAATATGTAAGTTAATAATAAGCCCCAACATTTTTTTTGTTATTTCATTTGTAATACAGTACACTTTAGGATATCATGTTCTAATATCAGATGCAAGTAGTTTTATTACCAGAATATGAAGGGCTTATTTACAGAGTGTAAATACAAGCTAGTTCGTTTTGGCTGTATATTGTAGAATATGGTTTCTTTAAGATCAGAAGTTGCATGGTAAAGCCACAGTAAAGTATTATGTGGTTTCTCTTTTTTTTTTTTTTCCTATTTTTTCACTGATATCCATATACTGCTATGGCTTGTTTCCTTAATTACCATATGCAATATGGACATTTTTATGAAACTATATGATTAAAATATATATTGTGATTTTGGAGTGAACTATTGTGTGAAACAGCCAACTGCCAAAAGGGACTATATACCCAGCAGATTATTAAAATTGCAAACTTAGTTTTCCATTAACATTTTTTGCTTTGGCATCTTAAAAAGAGTAGCAGTTGATTTCAGAAGAACATCCTGTGGGAAAATGAGTTCATTTTGCTAAAGTATCTTAATAATTACAGTGACATCAAGGTTAATTGCTTAATCTGTATTGCCATAGTGCAGTCCTGTAGAAATCCCAGCACAATCTGTTCTATAATTAGAGCCAAACTATCTATATATAGAGCAAGCTGTAACCTAAATAAATAACAACTGATACAATTAATAAATAGGATTTACCAGTGTGTGTATGTGTAAAAATATATACATATACATACATATATACGTATGAAGAGAGGGGGTAAATTTCAGAAAATAGAGCTCCTACAAATATGGTATAGTAAACCTTTGAGAAGATATAAACAGCTAAGGTAGAAAATAACTACAAGCAAGGTGTTTTTTTTCTCCCTATTCTTTTTCCAGCTCCAGAATGTGATTGCTAGCTAACATCATAAGATTTTCATCAGGTGCCATGTTCATAATCCAGTACATAACACTAGATAGTGTCTTAGTCAAATATGCTTACCTCCTAAATAAGTAGCTTTACCTGCAAAATGTAGGAATGAAGCTATAGAAAACATTCTTCTTTTATTTGAGTCCAGAATGTATACGTGTTTTGTTTTCAGTTTCAATGGAATTACTCTTCAGGGTCTTCACATTTCTTCAAAATGTGAACAATTTGATTAACTCAGTTGAACAAACAAAACTTCAGAAGTGTCAAAGTTGTGCATGAACAACCTAGTGGTGTCTAAATGTTACTTAAATCTGGAAATTAAGACCAAAATTGATTTTTGCATCATAGATAACGTATGTAAAAATATTGTATTTTTTTTAAGCAGTAACTAAGAGTACTGCGAACTCAAAAATAAAATGGGCAAACCTTTAATTTTCCTACATCTTACTTAGGTATTGCCTCTTAGTGTTTAATCATCTCCAGGGAAACAACTCTCCCACATCTTGCAGCAGTTTTCATTTAAATGGTTTCTCTGCTAAACACCACTTTGAGTGTTCATACTACACGATGGGAATACATGCAATTTACAAAGCACCATAGCAATTGAGAGACTGTTGAGAAATTTCATATGAATCTCTTTCACCTCAACAAAAATTGTGTTCTTTAAACAGGCATTTGCTACCCTGACAGGTTATTTTTGTCAGTCAAACTGCAATTAATAACCTGTGATATTATCAAAGAAGAAAGCTGAAACTTAGCACAACAGTTATTCTATATTTTCATATAATTGCACCTTTCTTTTTCTTTTACATGTGAGTCAAAACAGGAACAACTTGCAAAAGATTGGGAGTTTTAGTAATGCCCTAAGCTTTAAAAATTGTATTTTAATGCACTTGTAGAGGAATAATATTATTTGGTTCTCTATTTTCCTCTCCTTGTCACCATAGATACTGTTTAGAAAAGTTTTATAGCTTCTAAGATACCACCCTTGTTGAAATCAGGATGAAATCAGCAACCAGCAGGAAAACTACTGCTTTTCTTCACTGACTGCTTATTGCAATCTATTAAAATTTTTCCTTAAAAAAAAACCCAAACATTTAGCCATTTCATTTGTGCTCAGTCCAAAACTCTTTGGAATTTGATTTTGTTTGGTTTTAATTTTAAAATTCTACTAACAAGATGACCTTATGTCAGTATTTCTAACGTTTTATAACAAAGGCCCTTTATAGGCAGGTAAATACTTTTGAATTGCTTAGTGTTGTGTGGTTTCAGATATCAATAAGAAATAGAAATACTAAATATTAGATAATAACAGATTAATCATTATACGTTTCTACATAATACAAATCTACATTCATATTTAATTAGTACTAAGCAAATATCTTTTTTCCCATGACTTTAAAGTACAACGTTAAAGAACATGTTTGCAATGTGCCTCCTGTCATTTTCACTGTAGAAGATATCTGCTGTTTCACAGAAAGGTTGCATAATCTTGGCTTCACTGACTTAATCAATATGGACTATACATCTCTGCATCAGAATAAAGAGCCACTACTGCCTCTTCCTTCTTTTCCAGTTGAAGTACTGTGTTATTCCTGATCTTCTCTTGCATCTGTGTCAGATGTTTTCCCACATTCGTAGTCAGGGCGACCAGAATGACTGTAATGACAAGGAGGACACTGTAGCAATGTTAATGCAGTTGTGTATGACTGATTGGAAAATCTCAGCAAAAATTGATTTTTCCATCACCCCTTTCAATCCAGTAATGTCATGTTGTTTTTTTCAAAGAGACTTAAGCTTACTTGATAGACTTTTCTGAGGTATTCCATTCCAATCTCAGTAAAGAGTGGGATGATAAACAAGGTCACTGGCTAGTGAACTGAAATTAATTAAATAATGAATGGCTTTTCAATATAATGATTGTCATACAGCTATTTCAGCACATTTCTGAAGGTCTTCTACTCAATGTAGGGTGATCTTTAGCTGATTTTTAATATCTTTAGGGATGGAGACATTGCAACCTCTCTGGCAACTGATTTCAGTGTTTCACCATTATCCTAGTAAAAGATATTTTCTCATGACTGAGTGGAATTTCCTTGAATTTATAATCATTAATTCTTGTACTGTCAATAGGTGTGACTGAGAGTCTAGCTCCATCTTCTTTACTCTCTCCTATCACAAATTTGCAACCATTTTTCCCTGTCTCAGTCATCTGATCATCAGCTGATTTTTAATTATTGTGAGAAATAAATAATTCCCATTTTTGAACCTGATATATTTTAATTTTTTCACTATAGGAATTGGTTGGCCTTTTTCAGTTCTGGAAAGTAATTTCATTATATTTCAATTGTAAAAACTCCCTTAGTCACCTACCTGTACACAAGTTTGCGATATCTGAGTTTTATTGTTGGACAGTAAAAATTTGCCATGCAGCACAACTTGATGTGCAAACATTTCTTTTGATTCTATTTATTACATTGGTGGTATAAATATGGATATGAAGTTACTGTAAATTAGAAAGCAAACAGACACGTAATCTATGAGAAAAAGGTCATGAGGTTTTACCAGAATTTCTTTCCTCCATCTATCCTTGTTTTATATTTAGGCCACATTTCAACTGTTTTTGTATTCAAACGTTTTCTCTCTCCTGCTCCCTGCACTTGCAAATCCAGTCACACAACTTTGAATGGCAGGTGTCTCACATAATGTCAATAACATTTGTAGGAATGTGGTGGTTTAGCCTGATGTCCACTCAGTCATAAAATCACTCCCCCTCCTAAACTGGACAGGAGAGAGAGAAATAAAGCAAACGGCTTGTGAGTGGAGACAAGGACTGAGAGATCACTTGCCGATTAGACTCACAGGCAAAACAGACTCAACTTAGGGAGAAAAAGGTTTAATTTTTTAAAGGAACAATAACAACAGGAAATGAGAAATAAAACTGTCTTAAAACACATCCCACCACTGCTCCTCTTCCCAGGACTCCCTTTCCTCCCCCCACCTGTGGCTTGGGGTTGCGGTAAGTTCATTACAGATGGAAGCTTCTGGCAACTCTTTTTGTTTAAAGAAGCCATCCCTATAGCCTCCCTGCTACCAAAAAAGAAAAAACACCTGGCCCAGGCAAAACCTCTACAAGGGATAACAAAAAAAAAAATCCCAGAACTATTTATTTATTTGTTATCCTACAAATAGTTATAAACAATGTTGAAAACTAAAGAGAAGATAAACAATAATGCGAATTGTGGAGATAAGGAAGGCTATTTTTGAACTTATTTTATTGCACAAATAGTGAAATTTGGAGTTTAGCTTTTGTGTGTGTATGTCTGTAGAAGATGTGAGACTGTGCTCTTCACCTGTGCTTCTGATATTTTCTCAAAAAGTAAAACCTACATGGTGTGAGCAGTTTTCTGCATAGGCTTACATGGAACCCAGTAATGCTACCTGTCAGGGAAGGGGGTTTTGCTTGTAAAACAGATTTCAAAACTGCTTCCAAGAGTACATTTTGCAAGGGAAGCAGCCAAGAAAGTTTTAGCCTTTATCTGTTGTTGGTGAGATGGAGCTGTATGGCTTTGCAGCCTTCTTAGACCTGTTCATCATTTTATCCTGGCAGAACTTATAAGCAGTCTAGAAATCTTTTTAAATGTATTGTCTTGTTTTCTTTTTTAAAAAAAAAGAATTGAAGGGCACACTCAAATGATCTATGTAAAGAAAAAAATGAAGATCTTTCTGAATTAATTCTTCTTGCTGTGTGATGTGATAGTGTGCACTTCTTTTTCTCACTTTATTTCATGGTTTAGAACATAACTTACCCTTTTTACCTGGCCATACAACAGAAAGAGAGGTGAGACTGCTCTACTGTACTGAAAATAAATGGTGAATCCATCATTCCATTTTAATGTTTGGGTTAGAGTATCTGAAAACTGCCTACTGTCAAATCATGAGAAAAAACATGTTCAAGGGCAACTGTAGTGGTTTTGCCTGGGCCAGGTTTTTCCGTAGCAGGTGGGCTACAGTGGTAGCTTCTTTAAAAAAGAGTCACCAGAAGCTTCCCCTGTAGCTCATAGGGTTAGCGCCAGTCAATTCTAAGCTGTACCCTGCAGCTGACCAGGCCTGGCCAGTTAGTGAGGGAGGTAACACCTCTGTGAATAACATATCTGAGAAGGATAAGTTGTTGTGCAGTTGCAGAACTGCAGCAGCAACAGGGAGAGACAATGTGAAAACATCTCCGCAGACGCCAAGGTCAGTGGAGAAGGAGGCGGAGGAGGGTGCTTAGGCCTTGAAAGAAAGTGTCTCCTGTGACCTGTGGTGAGGACGGTGGTGAGGCAGGTTTTCCCCCTGCAGTCCATGGAGGCCACTGGGGAGCAGAGATCGACTCGCAGCCTATGGAAGATCCCCACACTGGAGCGATTGTATGCCTGAAGGAAGCTGAGACTCTGTGTGAAACCCAATTTGGAGCAAGTTCCTGGCAGGACCTGGGAGTTTGTGGGGAGAGAGGAGCCCACGCCAGAGCAGTCAGAACTTGTGATCCTGTTAGGAACTCAGGCTGGAGCAGCTCGTACCTGAAGGACCGTTCTCTTGGTGGATGACCCATGCTGGGGCAGGGTGTGAGGAGCTGCCCCAGTGGGAGGCCCTATGCTGGAGCAGTTAATGAGAAATTTTAGCCTATGGGAACGACCCACACTGGAGATGTTCATGAGGGACTGTCTCCCGTGGGGAGAGACCGCACAGTGTAGCAGTGGGAAGTGTGTGGGGACCTCCCCCTGAGAAGAAGCAGCAGCAAAGTTCATCTGTAGTGAACTGACCGCAGCCCCCATTCCGATATCTCCGGAGCTGCTGTGGGGAAGGGAGCATCATCCTGAGAAGAGGGAGGGGTGATGGGGTGTGTTTTAAGACAAGTTTATTTCTCATCTCCCTGTTATTATTGTTCCTTTAATAAATTAAACCTTTTTCTCCTTAAGTTGAGTCTGTTTTGCCTGTGACACTAATTACTGAGTGATCTCTCCGTAACTCGCAAACCACTTGTTATACTTATCTCTCACTCCCCTGTCCAGTTTAGAAGGGAGAATTATATTATAACATCTGGCTAAACCACCACAGCATCAAATTGTGTGTTCAGTCTACATGCTTCCTCTATCAGATGATAAAACAATATGGCACTTTCACAGCATAAAATACTTTTGTGTTTAAAGCTAATGATCTGCTAAATGTGAAACAATTTGCTAACATAATCAGAATTGAGTCAACAGAACACCATTTTCTGCCTAGAAAAAAAAAAAGCATATGAACTTAGAAGTATGACAACTAAGAAAATTGTCAATCATCTCAGAGAAAACTATTGAAGTAGTTGTTTTTGTACTAAAGAACACATACTTGGGCTTATGTAAATTTACGTAAGCTTACATAAGGTTACATCTATGACTATTTAAATTAGATGGATTGTGTTTGTCTTCAATTTAGCTGAAAATTAACTGCCTAATTTAGGTATACAGGTTACTTAAACTTAAGTAACTCATATCATTTGAGACACCTGGCTATCCACAGGTAATAGGTACTGCACGACCTGCACTATTCTGAAGACAGAACTGGAGAAGCGGTAGGAAAACTCTAGGATAGTTAATATGGCACTACATGCCTGTATTTAACTAAGTGAATTGATCTCTTAGACTCTTTACCAGTCAGAATTGGTTCCAGCTCATCTGTCCTAGACACATCTTCATTTGGCGCAGTTTGTTCTCTGAACATATACTCCCCTAGGAAATATAGATAGATACCAATACAAAATATACCAAACTTTACTATGTCATGCAAAACAACCTCTAAAACTGTACTAAAGTATGCAAAACAACAGTGGTGCAACCGGTATTGATCAGCAGCTATATGATGTGTCTGAGAAAGAATGTTGTTGTGTGGATATAAGTAATTCCAAACCCAATGTTTATGCAATATTGCATATTCTAATCTATTTTAGGAAATCATTTTCATTCTGTCAAGTTAGTGCTGGAAACTGACCCAACAATCTCTGTACTGACATAAATCTATTTACCTAAAATGCTTTAGAGGTTTCCTGTGTACTAAATCCAGAGCTACCGAGGAACAAAATGCTTGCAGGTAAATATGACTTATTCCTATTGAACATCTGATGGATTATATATTGTGCACGGTGATATTCATATCCTCAACAAAAATTGATTTGATGTTCTGCTTGTGCAGATATCAAATCATTCAAAACCACAAAACACTATTATACCACAGACTCTTGAATTCTGCTTTCAAAAATAACAATGCCAAGGGAAGAAGTCAGTTGGAGAAAAGGGTTCGCTCACAAGATTAAAAGACAATCTAAGACCAAGTATGCATTGTAGGAATTATAATAGCATTTTAAATGAGAGATGCTGTATTCCAAAAGCTTAAAATCTAGTTCTAAGGCAGTAATGAGGAAACTGAATGTAGCTTAGTGAGGTTAAATGTTTGTATCAGCTTTCAGGAACTGTTGTGATTGCAGCCATCTGTTTCAACTAACTGAAAAACTATTTAAAACAGTTTATTCATCAATAGAATTGTTCCTCTTTTCTTGTTTTAAGGTTGTTTGACACCAAAGAATGCTATTAAGTATGACATATCTCAAAACATTTCTATGTTAGTCTTTTTGACTTTAAATATGACTACACAGACTTGAATCAACACCCAACAGCATTTTTCAAAGAATGATATTTGCAATCATCAATAACATGCCTGGAATACAATGTTGTATTTCAGAAGACTTCCAAAGCTCATGAAAATATACTGTTCCTATTACTATGTATCAGCACAGCAGGGCTGAAATCGAACTTGGCCAAATGTAGCTTGAGATTATTTTACCTTCAATATATAACTTCTCAAAGTGATCTAAGACATGAAATGTTCTCTGCTGTAGTTATAAGCACTCTGCCTTCTTTTATCTTGGTACATGTTACATTATGCTGCCAATATTTACTCGGGACCATGGCATCATTATAGAACTACTGGACATAGTATATAGCTTGAACTTTGTCCTACAGAGTTGCTGCTTTCTTATGAAAACAAACCCAAAACCCAACTTATAAATAGTTCAGGATTTATACTCTCTAATCTCTTGTTACCTATCATTGTGAATATTAACAGAGTCACTATTTAGAATTTCATGAATTGCTCACAATACTGGATTTGCTCAAAAATCTTTTATAGAAGGTGATAAAAAGTATAAGTTTAGAAGGAGGCACATAGTTGCCTACAGATTCTAGAAAAATGAATAAAAATATAACTTCTAGTCTAGGAATTCAGATTACACAAAGGTCACAATCTTTTGACAACAAAAAACTGTAAACATGAAAAAAATAATCCCATACCTGCAAAACAATAAAGTGCAGCATGACATGGTTCTTATTTTATATTTGCTTATCAGCAGTGAAAAAGAGTCATTTTGATCATCTATCTGTAACGGCATATTTTACCTACTTTTCATTACCTTTCTCAGAATAGCTAGCCAAGAGCAGATCAAGTCTGACAAAAATCCATCACATGCAAACAGCCTTCAGTATGCACTATACTTTGAGAATCTGCAAAAGGCAATGATAGTTATTTAGCAAAATTCACAAATTTTTGTGTTTCCTATGTCTCTTCTTTCTAAACTATCTTTAAATCTTGTGATAATGTAATATCTTAGAAAATAGGTAAAATACAAATATAGATTTCCCAGCCACCTTGAGCAACTAGAGGAACAGTAGTCACAATCATATTCTGATTAATGTAGCCTGACTAAAAATTCTAATCTTTCATGAATAAATTCATTGTCTATTATAGTGTCTTTGTTACTTCTGAACTATGTGCTCTAGGATCTTATCCTTTGCAGAAGACACTGAGAAAGAGTGTACTGTAGGAAAGGTACAGAGTTATTGTCGATCTTTGGCTTTTTAACCTACATCTATATTGCAGATAGAGAAGGTCTCCTTTCTAGTGCAAACACAATTCAAAATGTAAGAATGAACATTTGATTCTTTGAGTAGAGGCAGACTTCTCTGAAAAATGCTTTCAAAGACAGTGTTTGAGACTGGTTAGAATTTAAGAACTGCCCTTAAGTCCATGTCAAGGCAGCATCAGCTTTCTGTCTTGCTGAGTTATTTTAACACTGCAACTTCAATAAGACTGATCTTGCATTTTTACTGTGAAGACAGACTGAAGTAGTAGAGGTACCTTAGCTGGCAGTTTAGTGCTCACTAAAGGTATCCTTCTCTGGAAACTGTTAATGGATATTTCTTGTATATCAATTTAAAATTGAAATAAAAAGTGTTTTCCATTTTTTTAATATATTGCTTCTTTGAAAAAGGGATAACAGATTGTAGCCTTTTGCAAAGAGGTTTTATGAGGAATGTTGTCTCACTGAGAACATATTATACACACGTTCTACAGGACTGCACACTGTATAATGTGAGCGTAAAAAACACTTTGATGGTTAATTCATTTGTGTGCTGATAATGGAATTGATTAAATAAGACTGTTATATAAAATTACATTGCAAGTCTAAACAGGTGTTCTTCAGTCTTGAGGTCCTTCTGAATGTGTTTTGATAGCCTGCAGATGGAACAAATACAACTTTGTTGTACTCAATTGGAAAATTACTTACGTCATCACTAATGAGCTTGCTTTCTGAACAGTGACATTTTAGAAAAAACATCACTTAAAAGAATATGATTGTTTGAAGAAAAAATATGTCAAGAAACTTCAGCCCGGTTTTGGAGATTTCAGACACTTTTTTATATATTTTAAATATTTCTTCAAAGAAAAAGAAAACTTTCCCCACAGTAGTTGTCTCACAATAAGTTAAAATTTTAGTAAGTTTTAAAAGGAAGACTGAGACTTACAGAAGCAAGTGACTTTATGATAGCTTCCATTTCCAATTTTCCATTTGTATCACTATTTGCCAACCTAGCGAGCCTCATGCTTATAGCATTATACTGTGGGGACATTTGTGTTACATGGTATGTCCAAGTCAGAATGTGGAGTCCGTTACGTAATCTGTTTTGCTCCTAATTTATTAAAACGCCATTTTTCACTTGATTCTAGTTTTCAAAACTGCATGTTCCAGGGGGTATTCAGTCACAGAAAACATATATCTGACATTTTATGGAGTTAGTCTAAGCTAACATATAGCTTGATCACTGTCCTCTGGGCACACTCTAATAGATGTCCTTACAGTACACGTCTGCTGTAGAAAGACATGCTTCCTAAGACATGCATTAGAAACGCTAGTGTTTGTAATTCCTTACAATGGTGTTGAAATCATGATGATTAACTGAGAGAGGTAAATGGTATTAGGCATTAACAACAGCATTTCCCCACTATTCTCCCTGCTGTAAGAAGGATTAAAAAGTTATTACAGTTGTGTTATGAGTTACTGTCAGGACTATGGTAAAAGTCTACCTGCCTGTGTTAAAAGATGGCTCTGACATACCACCGAGTCATGTGCAAAGACATTTTTACCACTTTTCCTCTTGACTGGTGGAAAGCATGAAGATGCCTATTAGGCTTGTGGAAGCTATTTCTCAGAAAGAAGTATTTTTTTGTATGTTTTGTTCCATTTCTCATTTTTTCTTTTTGGAAAAAAAATTGTGAATGAACAGTATTTCTGTCATCTCTCCAAGAAAATATACACAGCATAAAAATGTTAAGATATTATGGGCATCAGTAGTGAAATATAGGGTTTTTAGATATGTCTTGTAGTAAATGAAGAAAAAAAAAAAAAAAGTAATAAATTCACAATCTACAGATTCTACCAGTGCCTACCAAACACAGTAGTTGTAAGTCAGCAAAGACATGAAAAACTTGAAAGGACTCACTCTTAAAATGTTCCTTCACATGAAGTTATAAAACCAAAGTTATAAACTTATAAACCAAAACATTTCAGAGTTCAGTGTCCATTTAAAAACAAATTGCTACAAAATTTTAAGAAGCCAGATATTTCAAGTAGCATAAATATTTGAAAAAAAAAAAAGTAAATGCAATCCTAACGTTCTAAGCACCTCGTGCTCAGGCATAAATTATAGTTGTAATTAAGTAAAGACTTCTTCCACAACTCACAATCATGCAGTTTTTAACCAGGAATAAAGAACTGTACCAGCATTACCTACTAATGTGGAAGATATTAAAAATATTTACTTATCATCTCCTTTCTCCATTATTGAACCTAATATCACTCTGATATTCATTTACTACATAATGGGGTCATGATTTTCACCAAAGAACAAGCGTGTTATATTATTTCTCAGCTGAATTCCAGGTGAATGTACAACTGCAGAAATCTGTAAGCATACACATCTTCCAAGTGTGAAGAAGGTTACTTTGTGTTATCTCATGAAGGAAAGGTTATCTGTCTCAACAGAAGTCTAGAGTTCTAACAGTAAATCAGAACAAGAAAAAAAGTTTAAAAAATAAAAAAAGGTAAAGATTTGTTCTCAGGTAGAAAGAAGGGTCTCTGTTAAACTATTTGAGATGGAATAAATAACAAGCAGTAAGAATGTTCTTTGTGCCTAAAAAGTCAGTACTATAATAAAATGGTAGTTTGCTGAGTCTTATGTGGATAATTCCTTCTTTGTTTTAATATTAATAATTCAGTCTTCATACAGTACAAAGGACTGTGTTAATTTATTGTTGCTTGCGGGTTAATATTTCACGTATGAATTGTAAAATGCTCATGCTCTGATAGAGATGAACCTGATGCAAAAAATCATATGAATTTTAAATAACAAAGTTAGCAGAAGAAGAGATATTTACATAGGCCAATTAAAAAAAAATATCCCCCAAATAATATTATGCCTTCTTTTTATCAGAAACTTCTAATTATAAATATTACTGTTAACTTGAGAATCTCAAATGTTAATGTGTATTAATTTTGACAACTATGAGACATATAATTATTTTTATTATGATTTATATTTTATTATGTTTAATTCTATAAGATTGAATCTTAAATATTTTTAAAAGAATCTGCTATGATTTTAAAAAATCTGATATAATGATTAAAGGATTTTTTAAGTGATTAATTATTTATCTCATTCTAGTTATTCCACTGAGGCAGGAACTGTTTAAACATTATGTGAAACAGGAATTCTTTCGTTCAAAGACCTTAAATATATTTTAAAAAAAATGGTAGGAATGAAGGGTGCTTTACTGTTCGAGAGCCTCATAACCTTAAGGACACTGAAGAGTTGGCTATCTTTCTGACAAACAGTCTTTTCAAGGTACCTTAAATTGCTTCTTTCAAACTGAAGACATCGAGTTCAGTGACTTTTGATATTTAAATGACCTATTTGTTTTTGAAAATATAATTATCTGGTGATGGTTATGAACTAATCTTGCAGATATTTATGGATTTTGCTCTAGTTCATTTCTGGATATTTTAAATTAAAACTCATCTTCATATCAGCTATTACACTTTAGTATTTCTGCTTTAAATTTCGATATTAAATATTCAACATATATCTGCATAACAAACTACCTTATGCCCTATTCTTTGTCTCTTTTAATGTCTTTATGTAGTTTAAGATATTATGTGAAACAATGGCAGCAAATTCCAACAAAGGATGTCCCTCTACATGGTGGTATTTTGAAACATTCTTACCATGTGGTGTGCTAAACTTTTATATCTGATTGAACTGTTCAGAAGAAACAGAGTACAGATCAAAACAAAAGCTGTGAATTCTTTTTTTTTCCTACCCTTGTAACTTACAAGACATTGCTACCTATAAAGATTTAACAGCTGACTTTTTTTTTTTTTTTTTACAAATCCGTTTAACTCTTAGATAAATGTATCAAGTACCAGCTATTAATAAAAGCAGACAAGCCAAAATGAAATTACCTGCCTCTGGCAAAATGGTAGTGACAGACTTAAATATTACCATCTTACAATATGATGAGAATTATGTTACTACTAAATATAATATTTCAAAGAGTTTCAAAACAAAGTTGTGAAAACAGTGGGAATATACATTGCTTAACTTGTAGCTCTTCCTCCAGAAACCAGTAAATCATGCCTCATTTTTATACACAGTCAAGGCTTGAATCATCATTGATATGGTTTTGCTCTAACGTCTGATTCTTGTTTTGTGAACTTATGTGATAACCCAGTTAATATTTTAATTAATTTTTCTGTGTCTATATAAAATAAATGCAATTTATTTTCTCACAATAAATTTTCTTGAAACACAAAAAATTTGAAAAAATAGTATTAAAAGTCAAAAGCACTCCTATTTTTCCCAATATATTTATTAAAAGATTGCTCAGTAGGATGTAGTGTAGTGTGTGTTTATATAAAGCATGTTTATATAAAGCACATAAAATTTCTAATGCGAAATATATTACATAATACATTCAGTATCTCTTGAAGAAATGCAGTTATCCACAGAGGTTAATCTTTTCCACCAGTATGACAAAAACACTTGCTTGGTAACAAAATACGCTTCCCTAAAGTGCATTTGTGAGTTTGGAAAAGCCATAATCAGGAAAAGTCTAACAATTTCACTCTCACTAACAATTATGCATGAATATTTGGGATAAAAATACTGCTGAGATGATTTCAGATAGATTCAGACACCAGTCTGCATGTGACAATACCTATACAATGAAATGGGGACTTTAAAGAAGAATTAACAGAATAAACCAATCAAATTTCTAAATTTTACTTGCTAACACAGAAGTTCACAGTGTTTGTAGAGTTTATTCTGCCTTTTGAGCCTTGTCTTAACCCATAACATGACCTTAAAACATTTTTTTAGCACTCTTCATTCAATAATCAAAAATAAAGCAGCATTGTTCAAGCTTGTTCTGTTGTTTCATATCAGAGCAAAGAGCTCTAACAATGTCCTATGGTTTGGTAGAACATGGAAGAATTCTGACGTGATTATCACATCACTTTTGGCAAGGGACGCATTATATTCTAATTCTCTGTGTACAAACATAGATACAGAAGAGTGAAGACTGCGTACAAGAGGCTACTTCAATTTTCACTCATTTCCTGTAATATTTTCAATTACTTGACCTTGTTATCTGCAAAGATTGCACAAAATGAAGGGCAATGGAAAGCTTCTTACAAGCCCATAAATACACACAACTCATGGAAATATCTGTCATCAACACCAGCAAAAATCCGGACTCCCTGCCATTGCTAAGGAAAGAGGTAAACAAAGAGCTAATCACAAGGCAGACTTAGCTGTGAATTTGCAAAACAGAGTTTTACACAATAACTGTCCATGTCTGTGTTTCAACATCTCATAGCAGAGGCAGCTTATTCTACTTTCCTTAATTGCAGGACTTAATGTCAAACTTGCTTTCTTACTGTGGTGCTTGCTCAAAGCAGATTATCTGAAATGGGGCATATTTGTTTAAAGATGTAAATTCATGATTTAAACTTACTGCAGAATGGCAACTTGCAGGGTCTTACGGGAAGACCCCATTTCTAAAGAATGATACTCATTAGCAGCATTTAAATGTCTTTTTTTTATTTATACATGGGAAAGAACATATGTTCATTTCCCTAATTCCTTCCACTTGAGGATACTAAAGCTCTTTACAGATTTATATACAGCTTTGCTGCCCTATGTGAGACAAGTAAATAAAATTACCCTCATTTTGCTTACAGTGAAATTGAGACTTTGGAAAGACTGACTTAAACTAACATAGTTGTTGTGATTAGAGGCTGTATCACAATTTTCTTCCTTAGTAAAATTCTATTACTGTTACATCTTCTGAAGAACGCAATCAGAAACAACACAATTCAGCTCACCACGTGGTAAGAATGTTTTAAAATACCACTGTGTAGAAGGCCATCTTTTGTTGAAATTTGCTGCATTGTTTCCCCTGATATCTTAAACTACATACAGACATTAAAAAAGACAAAGAATAGGGCGTAAAGTGGTTTGTTATGCAGGTACAAGGTATGCAGATTAAAAAAAAATCTTTGAAGTATAATTCTTATAGGAAAACTGTTTTGGGAATTTCCCAGTCATTATGTATGACAAATTTCAAAAGGGCTGCTGTCTCCATCCTTAGCAAACTAGTCTTCTGTAAGTGTGTAAAAATAGCAGCAACACTGTAGAAATAACAGTATTTCTAAATCAGTTTCTAAGAATTAAGAAGATGGTAACATTTCTGAATTTAGGTGTAAATATATGACAAGTAGTCAATATAGAATCACAAAATCATTTAGACTGGAAAACACCCTTAAGTTCGTTAAGTCCAACTGTGAACCTAACACTATCATACATTGACCATCATGTTTTCTATCATATTCTGCATATGCTTGAAAGACCAACAATTATTAAAAATTGGGCTTTTAAGTGAAAAGAAGGGTAACATCTAGAATAACAGATATGTTTCCTTCAAAGTTCCAAGAAGAAAAGCCAATGGACGGATTTCCAGAGCATTAATTTCTCTCGAGTTTTCACCTAGCTAATCGTAACTAATAAAGATAAATATTTCTTACTTAGCAGGAAGAATCTGGTCAGAGGAGAATTTCCTCATGATTCCATAATAAATGGAAAGTGGTTAATAACAACAGATCAGCAATAAAATAAATAACTACAAATAAATACACATAAATAAATCACAATAAAACTATTTGTTGAAAATTGCTTCATAACACTTCCATGTTGACAATGGGAGGAATGATCATTGCTCTTTTCAACAGTTATTCCCATTGAAAAACACTCTGAAGAACTGTCAGCCAGTGTTCCTTCAACTCAAATTTTAGAAATTCAGAAAAAAACAGAAACTAAAGTTCATGCACTGAAATGTAGAAAATGAAGTCAAGACAGGATGCTGGCTTGTGCCCAAGTAGGCACAAAGAAAATACTCCTTGTGTAGATTTAAAGAGAATTATTATTAGATATTAACAGAAGGAAAAGGGGATCTGTGTGCTTGAAAAGAAAGCTAAGTTAAAATTCTTTTTTTTCTGTCATGTTAGAAGACACAAATAAATAGAAAAGAATCCAAGAGTAGCAGAAAGTTCTGTTGTGAGATGGATGATATAAAAAATATACCAATTCAGGACATAATGAAACAGGAATAGATAGAAAAGATGATGAAAGTCAAGTCCATTATGAAGTGTTTGTGCTGAGGAGTATATGTTAGGATTACATCTTCAGTTCTTCTTCCCCCTAAGACTCAATTTCTTATTTCTAATGCCATCTTTATCTCCATTTAACTTTCTTAAAATAAAACTCCACTTGGAGAACTTTACAGAGAAAAGTTGAAAAGTAGGCTTTGAATTCATCTAAAAATTTCAAAACCATATGACAAATACTAGGAATATTTGTTTTTAAAATAATTAGATTATTCTCTTTAGAGTATTTTTTTCTGGGATCTAGTAGAAGGTTTTTAAATAATTGAAGTTGGAAATATATTTAGTCAAAAATGAATATCTGATGATTTGCTTAGCAAAAATAATCAAAATAAGGCCTCATTTAAATTCACTGCATCTCATTAAGGCCATATGATGATCATCTATGCAAAATGAAGATGAGATAGGAAGATGTGCACAGTTACAGAGAAGTGACAAAACCAATGATGTAGGGAAGAGAGGTGGAAGAAGGCAGGTTTTTCCAGCCTTCTGTGATATTTTCTTCCTTGTGAGTATATTTGTTATGTTGATTCAGTCCAAAAGTTTTTAAAAGACATTACACGATTCCTATACAGTTCAACAGCTCTAATTGCCACATTTCTGTTGTTTTGAAGGCTGTAATAAAGCACATCACTGAAAGATATATTTACCATTTATCTCCAAAGATACTGTTAGGCTATTTATGTAACACATCAGTCTTCAGGTACCCTGTATTGTCAATAAGGTAGGTGAACACATTGCCTTAATTTTAGGTAAAATATAGGAAGCAGAGAAATAGTAGAAAGAGAAGGAATGAAAATGCTAATCGGTCAACAGGGGGGAAAATATGAAAATTACGCTGGATATTTCTGCACAATTTACAAAAGTATCTCTAGCAATTTTTTTTCTCCATCCCCTAGATTATATTCTCAAAGCTATCTGAACTTCGGTTTTGTTCTCATCTTCCTCTCTGAATGCTTTTGTTTACCACGGATTTTACAACACAGACTGAAAGAAAAAGTACTTCTGAGAATACAGAAGGCGATGAAGTAACTTCACACAATGGGATTCTAGAAGTTCCTAATTCAAACTCTAAATCATTTTGCCACAGCAGAAGAGACTCCTATGGTAAGATTCTTTGAGAGTAATTCTGCCTTTAGTTCTGCACTGTATAATTCAGACATTTGGAACAAGTTAAGCATGTGAATCGTTGATGGTGGCCACTGCACTTAAAACAATTGTTGATTATTCTGTCAGACTAAAGGGTACTTTTCTGTCTTAAGGTCTCCATTTAGGACTCCCCAGCTCAAGAGAGACAGGGAACTTCTAGAGAGAGTCCAACACAAGGCCACCAAGATGACCTTGGGACTGGAGTATCTTGTGAGGAAAGGCTGTGAGAACTGGGGCTGTTCAGCCTGGAGGAGACTGATGGGGGGCTCTCAATACTAATGAATATTTGAAAGGTGTATGTCAAGAGGATTGGGTGACACTTTTTTTCAGTGATAGGAGAGTCCAGTGATAGGACTAGGGGTAATGGACAAAAGCTGGAAAACAAAAAGTTTCACTTAAGGAAAAACTTTTTTACTGTAAAGATAAGGGAGCCCTAGTACAGGCTGCCCAGGGACGTTGTGGAGTCTCTTACTCTGGGGGTTTTTAAAACCCACCTGAATGTTTTCATGGTGAATGTGATCTAGATGGACCTGCTTGAGCAGGGAGATAGACTAGATGATCTTTAGTGGTCCCGTCCAATGCACTACCATTCTATGATTCGATGATTTTATTATTTTAAAGGTAGATATTTAAAAGTGATGAAATATGATGCCTCAAATTAGCATAGTCTTGATTATGACTGGATTTCCTGTTTTTCTTCATGATTTGCAAAGGTAAATATGGATTTAGTAAATGAGAATACAGGAGTGACTTAACAAAAATAATTTACGATCTTGAACTTCTTTAGAGGAGTAACCAATAGGGATCAGTTTAATGAACTGAATTTTACCCTTTTCATACACTTGAGATAAAAATATGCAAACTGTAGTACCTGGACATGCTGTATGTATGGTTGCTAACACCAGGTGGAGAGTTTCTAATAATGAGTCAAATAAGGTCAGTACAGAAGATGATGAGAACACGACCTCACATAGTGACATCCTTCAATAAGAGACTAATGCTTCAGAGTGTGCAACAGCAGCAACATTAGTGCTCGCTAAATAAAGGGATTCAGGCTCTCAGGCTACAGGGCAGATATGTATCAAGATTCAATCTTAGATTTGTGTCAGACCTAAAGTCTGCTTTTCATCTGAATCAGGGTTGCATATAGCATGAAGATTTAATATCCAGTGCCGAATGTTTCCAGCTTTCCTTAAATAGTGAAAATAATAATTAAATAAATTTTTAATTTTAGAAAAACCTACCAAAATAGAATAAATTTTCAAATTAATTAATATGAAGCTACATGTCATTGAGTGCCCATCAAAGTTTCCAAGCCCTCATATATCCCTGAAGGTCACAATCTCAATGTTTCTTCTTTTAAGGTTATTGTTGAAAAGCTGGTAGCAAAAGAGAAAATTTGGATCTACATTGAGATTCTAAATGGGAGTGAGATCGGTTTGAAAGCATTGTGCTCAGTTTAGTTATCTTTTTCTATAAAGTCTGAAAATTTTCTTAATATGTTTTTTAACATACATTTCATCATGAGGACTTCTTAATTTCCTCAAAAAAAAAAAAAAGTAAATGAGTATCAGGAAATTAAAAAATTTAAAGATAAATTGCCTCATCACCATGATGGACGAGTCTTGATATTGAAGAAGGTGAATCTAAACTCACAAACACACACGCACAATCCCAAAACCCCCTAAAATGCCAAACAAAACAACTCAACCAACCCTACTGGACCCTTCTTCTCTGGGACCATCTCCATTTGAACTGTTATAAGCTGGCTAAAGTCTTCTTTTAAAGTCTGTGGATATTTTCCTAATTTTTTACTTTATTTCTCCTTCTCAGGATTTTTAACTCAGGCTCTTGAAGCTGTAGGGTCTTAGAGAAGACCAAGCCAATCTCTGTAAAATCTGGCATGAGACACTCTGCTGAAGTCCTCTAGCCCCTTTATTTTTTTTCAATGCAGGTAGTACCCCAGTATACCCACCTCCTGCAGACAAGTATTCCTCTCTGCCTTAGCAAGGGGCCACAGACACTCTTGACTGCTTTAGTGCTGCAGAGCCATGTCACAGAATCATAGAATGGTACAGGTTGGAAGTAACCTCTAGACATCATCTAGTCCAACTCCCCTGCTAAAACAGGTTCAATTCAATCAGGTCACACAGGAACATGTCCAAGCAGTTTGGAAACCTCCAGAGAAGGAGACTCTACAGCCTCTCTGGGTAGCTTATTCCAGTGGTTCCTCATCCTCCTAGGAAAAAAAGTTTTTCCTTATGTTCAATTGGAACTTCCTTTATTCTAACTTGTTTCTGGCTTGTTCTGTCACTGTCCTCTCAACATCCACTCTTTAGGTATTTATAAGCATTGAAAAGATCCCCTCTCAGTCTTCTCTAGGCTAAACACACTGAGATTTCTCATCCTTTCATCATAAGAGAGATGTTCCAGTCTCTTAGTCATCTTTGTGGCCCTCTGCAAGACTTCCTCTAGATGGTCCCTGTCTCTCTTGAACTGAGCACAGAACTCCAGATATGACTTTACCAGGGAAGAGGGGGAGGATAACTTCCCTTAATCTGCTGGCGTATTGTCCTCCCACAGGAAAGAAGTCTAGGTCATAGCTTCCAATGTTGCAGTGATAGCTGCTCCAGTAGCTGTTGTTCAGCACCTCATCACTGACTATGAATATACTATCCTCATCAGAGCTCCTAGCCACTTTCTGCTCAGAAGGCTATAGGTCAGCTGCCTCTTGAGCTGTACTCAAGAACAACCCTAATATGGTTGTCTCCTTTGCACCTGCTACAAAGATGCCTGGCCATCTCTCAGCAAGGGTCAGCTGGGACAAAATCTGATCCTTTTGGTCAAGGACAACTCATAGAACTTATTAGAAGCTGATAGAGTTTGGTTGTCACAGCCTCCCATGATAGTTCTTCCCTGTCAGCAGCACGTCCCCACCTGCACGAGTTCCTATGTGACCTACTCTAGGTGGCCTGCTATGGCAAGGGGGTTGGACTAGATGATTTTTTTGAGGTCCCTTCTAATCCTTAAGATTCTGTGATATTCCTCAGAGATCTCCCACAAATCTTCCAGTCATCTTGGACAAAGTTGGCAACAGAAGATTATGTAGCAGAGATCAGGAACCACTACACAAACTATTGCATCTGATGGCTTAACTATCTTAATTGCCTTAAATTTAGGATGAAGATATGTAATTATCATAGATATAAGATTATGATTCCTGGAATGGGCTGCAGAGAAGCGTTATTATTTCTAGGAAACTGCTGGAAATTTATCTTATTATTTATAAGCCTTGTTAGATACTTTTGGGTTTATATCTTGTAGACTAAAATGTAATTAGAAAATAATAGATACTGTCGTTAACATTGTTGCGGAAACATGGAAGTGTCTAACAGAAGTTAATATCTGGTATAAGAAGATGATGATTAGTTTGGGAGATTCTAATGAAATTATTATTCAAATAAAGATCAAATTTCTTACCGATTTCCTTCCTATAGATAAGCAATGCCAGATTAAACAATTAACTTGTTATATAGTGAACAATTAGGTCATAATTTCTAAATGGCATTTGGAGCCAATACTCAATACTGTAAAACTTCTAATGATGTAACTCTTTAAATCTTATAATGCATTGTACAGTTAAGGAAAAAAGCAACACACACAAAAACTGGTGCTGGAAAAACAATCAGAGGGAAATTATTCTAAAAAGCTGATAAGAGACAGATATATCACTTAGCACTACTGTTTAATGAGGAAGAATCAGCCTGAGAGTAACAGAATAATTGTACTTTATTTTAAAAACTGGAGCATTATAAGTGCAAAGGCAGCAACAGAAATTAGGCAGGGTGTAATTATTGTTGAAATAATAAATACACTAATTGTAACTCTAACATAAAAGAGATATAGTCTGCAAGACTATATAAATTAGCCATCAGAAAAAATCAACAATTCTTTGTAATGCATTATCTTAGCATGGAAGGAGAGGATATAGACTATATTTAAAATACAATATCTAATCATTGTTGTTAAAATAATCAGAAAATTTACTTGAAACCACTGCCTAACTCCCCTAACAGTACGTCATTGACATCTAATGGAGCTAGGCCAGCAGAGAATTTGCTTCTTGCAATTCTTATAATTTAGGATGATAATTAATTGCTGCAATGATGCTTACCAGACAGATCAATTTTCAGCTCATATATTCCTTAAGAGTACATGTCCCTAAAGATCAGAAGACAACTACTAAACACAGATACATAAACTTAATATGTACAAGTGTAATTTTTAACATCTAGATGTAATTCAACTAAAAGTTGAACCACAGTTAGTTAGTGGTTTAGTAATATTATATCAATCTGAGAGAGAAATAATTTTATCTCTGTTTAGATCACTTTTTCCTAGTGTTTCTCAATTGATTATATCTAGTAATTTATACATCACTTGGCAAGCTTTTGGTTGGTTGCTTGCTTTTTTAGCTATGTCATGAATCCTTTTTTTTTTTTTTTTTTTACTTTTCCAGTACAGGCACAGAATTTTTATGACAGAACTTCAAACAGTCCTATGGTTTAGCAACTAAAACAACTAAGCCCCCTGTAGACTACTTTTCTTAGCATAAACCTACCATCTCAGGAGTAGGAAATTGTTCTGTATGAAAGGCATTGGTGTAAATACTGTCTAAATCATGAATTAAAAAAAATTATTTCCATCATAGACATCTAAAGTTAACAAGCTTTCCTTGATCAGTCCCTCTGCTACCTAGGTCAGGCTTCTGATATGCCTGTATTCTCCCTACCTGCCTCTTGACAAAGTCTTTTCTGATTCACCCAGATTCACAAAGGAACATCCAAGACTTTGAGAGTCTTATCTGACTACTATTGTTTAAAATCTAACAAAACTATCAAAATATTGATTTTACTGAGATAGAACTGACACATTGGTCTTAATTCAATTGTATAAATATAGAAATGAAGGGCATGTGAGATTTCGTTTGTTGTTCTGTCTTGGGCTCTAACTGCAATTCTAGGAGACAGATCTCTCAGAGATGGTGAAACTCTTGAGTACATGGGATATCTTTGGTGACTACCATGTCTCAAATGATGCTCACAGATAGATCACAGATATCTATTTCTAAACAACTAGATTATGTCAATGATGAAATCACAGTTCATGTATATGTAAGTAAATCATTGACTGTGAACCTTCCTACCTTGGTCCAACAACCATTGCTACCCTATTCCCAAAACAGGTTAATACGCAAAGTCTCATAAGTAGGGATGCTCTCCATTTCGTTTTGTGGAATGAAAAAAAGGTTAAAGGATATTTCTTTCAGCAGTAATATTTAGCAGTGATATGAAATTACAAAGTTCTGACATCTGAAACTGTTGTAGGACTCAAATAAATTATTATTTGATAAAAAAGTGTTCAAAGGATCAACGTGTCACAATATCTCCTTTGTTCCTTTTTTAGGATCTTAACTTATGAGCCTGTAGTCATGCCAGATCTTCCTCTACCTTCTGCCTTTTGTATCCACAGAGTTTTTATTACAGTGTTTCCCCCTGAACACAGAGACTAAACAAGGTAATTTTCAGGAAAGGAGATGTCTCCAGAGTATTGTGTGTCAACTCTTATAGTAGCTGCTTCTATCATATAGGCTTTTCTATCACCTTCAGAAGTATTTAATGCTCTCCATCAACTATAAAGGTGTGGTGGGTTGATTCTGTCTGGATGCTAGGTGCCCATTAAAGTCTCTCTAGGACTCAAGATGGGCAGAAAAAACATGAAAGGCTCACGAGTCAAGGTAACGACAGGAAGAGACCACTCACCAGTTACCATCAATAGCAAAACAGATTCAGCTTGAGGAAATTATTTTAATTTATTACCAATTGAATCAGAGGTAATGACAAATCAAAATAAACCTTAAAACACTCTCCCTTCACCACTTCTCTGTTTCCAGGCTCAACCTCACTCTTGATTTCTCTGCCTCCTTTTACCAAGCAACACAGGGGAACAAGAAACAGAAATTCATCACACATTGTTGCTGTTGCTCCTTCCTCCTCACATGTTTCCCTGGATCCAGCCACAAGGTCACAAGTCCTGCCATCAAACATGATCCAATATGAGCTCCTCTGTCTTCATAGATTAACAGATCCTGACAGGAGCTGCTTAAGTGTGGGCTTCCCACGGGGTCACAGCCTCCTTCAGCCATCCACTGGCTCTGGCTTGGGGTGCTCCCCAGGCTGCAGGTGGATCTCTGCATCCCTGTGGCCTCCATGGATGCAGGGACAGGGCCTCACCATGGGCTGCAATGTGATCTGCAGGAGAAATCTCTGATCCAATATCTGCAGCATATCCTCCTTTCCTTCACTGGCCTAGGTGTCTGCAGAGCTGTTACTCAGATATATTCTGGCTGCAATGCCACCACCACCAATGGGGTCGGCCTTGGCCAGCAGTGAGTCCATCTTGGAACTGTCTGGCATTGGCTTTATTGGACAAAGGAAATTTCTAGCAGCTTCTCAGAGAAGCCATCAATGTAGCACCCCCCCTACCAAAACTGTGTGATGCAAATGCAACAAAAAGGGAAACCTGTTTTTTACCTAGTGCTCTAACTTTGGACCCCAGATTAGAAAATGTGGCTCTTGCTGTTAAAAAGTTCCTGAGGAAATATTTGGGCAAGGTATCCATTTGAGTCCAGCATATATGAAATAATGTAACAATTGACAGATGTGTTTCGTAACATTAATAGTAAAAATATCAGTAATAGTAGTAATAGAGTAATAAAAAGCTGGAACCCTGAAATTAATTGCTCACAGCAGAATTCAGCTGCCTAGTAAACATTTAAGAATGTAACAGTAGGTGCTTTGTTTCCATCTTTCCTTAAAATCTATGAAATCCTAGTTTTTTTGATACTTTATCAAGGACCTATATTTACATACCTGCAGATGGTCGTTATTCGTAAAGATCTGAATAGGTGGCTACTTTCAAACTTCCTTGAAGCTCTAGACATGATATAGCCCCTATGTTTTCCTCTTCTTTCTTTTTCCTTGTGAAACTGAAAACTACATCAGAGGGTAGCAAATTTGCTGCTTACGGAAAGTACAGTGCTAAAACTGAGGAATTATGTAAAAATTATATGTGAAACATCTTATAAAAAAGAATACATGATTTATGCACATTATTTATAACTTTCTAATTAAAGTCCAGTGCTTTAGGATATACTTAAATAAATCTCCAACCAAATTGTTGATGGATAAGTGATCAATGCCAAGTCTCTTAATTAAATTTACATAAAGATTTTGTTGGTTTTGTTAAGTATGTCCCTTATTTCCACCTTCCTCCAATTTATTTTTTTCTGCTAGTTAAGAGAAACGCAGGGATTTATGACCACTGACTATTCCATGGCTGAAGGGAAATTATCACACCCCTGAGGTTTATAGTAGAATAGTGCACTGAATTACTGTTCATTCTCATTTTCAGTTCTTTGTATTACTGCCTTGTTTTACTAGATATTTTAATATTTACACTACTTAAGGTGGTAAATGCCATTTTGTTATATTAACAGTACAAAAATTCAGATTCCTGAAATTCATGTGTTGTATTTACGTGGTTCTCCTTTTTTCCTGCCTAGTTGTTTTGTGTATTTTTCACTTATCTAATAATTTAACCACTCCAAACAATAAAAAAATAAAAAATCCCCAAACAAAATCCAAATGTGTTTTGCAAGTGAAAGTCTAACTTGGAGAAAAAATCCCAATACTTGTATCCCTGTCACACTTTTATTACCCAGCAGTGTAATCCATATGCAGTCTGTTTCCATGACCACAAATTCACTATTATTATCTATAAGTAAAGCTTCTGAAGAAAATTTGAGTTACTTATATAATAAGTAGTCTAAACAATTGGTCATGTAAACACTAATTAAACGTTTCAATAGGTACAAGAAAATACAGATTGCTGCCAGGTGTCGACATAGGAAAGATTTCTCAATCTATATGTATCTATATATATTTCTATATCAATTTGAAATTGTTCCTGATTAGTTACTATTAGTTAGGATATCTTGATTTTTAAAGCAAGATCTAGCTGTATTAAACTATGAATTAGAGGAAGAAAAGATAATGTATTCCTAACCTAAATAAAGGTCTTTGTAACTCTCTTTCTCCTAGTGAATTAATGAGATGACACTCAAACATATGTATATGATAGATAAATAGAAAGATATTTCAGATGGTATCTGTATCCTTAACTATAGCTCTGAAAACAAAAGAAAAATTCTTATTTGAAAAACATATTCCTAATTTCACTGTTGTTTCCTTGGCAGAAGCTACAAGCTGAAAACTGTGTAATTAATCTTAAATAAAGACACATCAGGGGATAGAAGGAAAAAATATTGGTATTTGTAATGCAGTTTCCTGTGGAGTTAAGGCATTCAAGCCCAAAAATTCTGAATGAAAATTATTCACTCATTCAATCTCTGGTCTTGAAATCAGATCTTTCCTGAGATCAGTTATCTGACAGAACTGATGATGGAAGTACTTAGAGATCATATACAACACTCAAGAGAATCATGCCCCTTGTCATGGATGAATAATTTAAAATTTGGATCACTTAAAAAACATCTAAGGTAGTAGCAAAAGTGATTTTAATATGAATTTGTAAAAGTGTGCCTTAACAGAATTCATTAGTAATGTTCACTACTAGTTAGTATAGGGAAAAAGCCTGCAAATGGAAATTGAGTTAGGGTTGACTTAAAAATATTTGTACAGAGATCAGAGACAGAAAGGGTAAGGAAGACCTTCCCATTGAAACACAAGGTTCAGAAAGCACACGCTTTCTCCACTGCTTCTCAGAAAGGAGTCTAGCTGCAGATGGATCCAGTTTTAGTTTCAGATTTGATCAATGGCTTATGTCTAATGGAATTAATACAAAGGGTAAAAAAAAAAAAAAACTTTTATCTAATCTTACAGAATTTTTTAATAGCATCAATTTAAGGCTCATTATTAGAGATAAAATAAATCATAAGGTTAGGACATATGATTGTCCTAAAATCTGCCTTTCTTTAGAGCTTGCCAATGTCATGTTTTCCTGCAGTTGTTTTCTACAGACTAATGAATAAGGAGATGTTTAAAATCCTAAAGGTAAGGCAAATGATAATACATGGTTTGCAATGTTCCATGTGTCCAACAGTGTTCTGCTAATAGATGGCACAGGCACCAATTCAAAAGGACACAGGTTGATTTTCACTTATGTTTAAAACACTAAGATAATAAGCAAAATAATGCAGCAAATTTAGCAAAGCAGTAAACTTAATAATTACTTCATAAAGTTAGTGATAACAATTAAGAAGAATATGTCACCAATCACCTTAATTATCACCATCTAGATTTGCAGCCACTGGAGAGCCCCTGTTGCAGTGAGGATTGGGAAAACCTGTCCCAGTAAATGAGAATTCCTACACAGCACATCCACATATAAGTGAAATCTCCCAAAGTCACTGCAAGAGGGTCCAGATTTTTATATTATTGAATAAACAAGTTACATAACTTCTAATGCAGAACACCTGGTTTCTCACTCTGTTGAGATACCACTGGGAGCTTGGCCAGGGCTCAGAGAACCAAGGGAGTTTGTTTATCTATTTGGCTTTGATCATGTATTTTCACACAAGGCCAGACACCTGCTTTCACAGCCTTGACAGTCTGCCTCTGAATAAGCAAAGGAATACATTCTCGTGGCATCTATCTTCACTAACAGTTCTATTTTGTCTAAGCTACATCTTTTATTAATAAACATACAGATTTCACTAATAATCAGACACTAATTTTATATAATGTTTGGTTGGGAGGTTCATCTAGAAGTCAACTTTAGTTTGAGGCCTGTTGCTCAGGCCTCAGAACTTCAGGAAACTAGGGTTTTCTGCTAAATGATGTGTGTCAGTAACTGCTCCTTTGTCTAAAAAAAACAATTCAAAACAAAACAAAACAAAATCACGATTTTGAAAATATTATGTTATGGTTTAGCCCTCCCTCCTGACTGCTGGGAACTCCATTTGTATTTACTTACTATTTTTTCTATGCCTTTAAGCAGACAAAACTCTTAGTTATAATTTCTAGGTTATGAAAGTAGTACAAACTCATGTTTCCCTTGCCAAGTTGTCTCTAAATGCATGTAAATTAATAAGTAGATGAGAAACTTGTTTCAAAATTAATTCTGAAATGTTATTTTCTCTGAATTCTGGAAGGCATTTATCTTCTATCTAAATGTTACAGAAAAAATATAGACACTATTTTATAAAGTAAAATGACTATGCTTAGTTATGTTTTTCTTTCCTTCTTTAGTAACTCCATACAGACTATGAGCTTAAGTAGCATATGCACACAATCTGAAGCAACATCAGGTCATTATCTTCACTGATACTAGACTATTCTATCTACATTTATAATTGTAATAGCCTTAAAATATAATTATATGGCTGTTGCTAGATATTAAACTTATTCATGGTTTTTATTAGTGAAAAATGAGTGAATTATCTCTCTATTCTATATATGAACAGAATATGTAATTTAGGCCAGCAATAAAATATTAATACATTTATATTATTGAGCTGTCTATATCAATTTTTGAGTTGTAGAACAAAGTGTTTCACTCAGATAACAAGGAAAAGGAAATGTACCAAATAGACATAAATAAATACAGGCAAATTATATGTATTTTTCATTCTACACAAAATAGATGTTTTACCTGTTCTTTGACCAGTTTCTTTGGTCTGCTTGCACAGTTCTTCAATAAATTCCATTGTCTTCTGCATTTAGGTTGAAAGAACAATATAGATATTGATAATATGACATCACATCACTGTATATTGCTTCATTGACACAATCAAAATTGCTTTCTAGAAAAACATTTGTGGGGGATTTTAGATGACTTGATTGTCAATCATTTGCCGTGCATAACAGAACAGAGAGAAAACAGATTTCTTCATATATTGTATGTCTTTCATGGAAATCTGTTATGATTCACTAGTTAAACTATCTTTGAGTATGAACAGAAAAGTGAGCTTGGGACATCACTGTCACAAAGATTGTTGTGAGAATTGATGACAAAAAAACCCCAAACATGATTTCAGAACTGAGATATAAGATTCTTTCAGTCAATTAACTTGTGATTCAAATCCAAAATGTGTTCACCCTTAAAATATATCATGGACTCTATGTTATCCCAATGTACAAGACTGAGAATGATTGTGGTTCCTTGAAAGATGAAAGATAATTAATGAATAGACTGTAGAGGGTCCTAGGCACTGAGAAAAAGGCTCCTCTGTGATATGTGGTGAGGACCATGGTGAAGCAGGTTGTCCCCCTGCAGTCCATGGAGGACCACCGGGAAGCAGAGATCCACTCACAGCCCGTGGGGGAGGTGCTCACGCCGCAGCGGGTGGATGCCTGAGGGAGGCCGTGACTCTGTAAGAAGCTCATCCTGGAGTAGTTCCTGGCAAGACCTGGGAGTCCGTGGGGNCTGTAATGAACTGCAATGAATCTGTAATGACTGCAACCCCCATTCCTCATTCCCTGCGCCACTGGTGGGGAAGGAAAGGGAGTCCTGGGAAGTGGAGGGGTGGAGGGAGGTGTTTTAAGACGGTTTTATTTCTCATCTCCCTACTTTTAGTGTTTCTTCAATAAATCAAACCTTTTTCTCCCTAAGTTGAGTCTGATTTGCCCATAACATTAATTACCGAGTGATCTCTACATCCTTATCTCAACTCACAAGCAGGTTGTTATATTCTTCGCTCTCTCTCCTGTCTATCTTAGGAGGGGGAGTGATATTATGACTGGGTGGACATAGGGCTAAATCACCACATGAACATTCATTTTTTTTGAGTATATATAGAGGCCTCTGTTAATATAGTCCATGTTCATGACCATTTGTTGAAAATTCTAAAAATTATTACAGTATCAATAGCATGCTATCAATTTGAAACAGCTCTTTATTGTCAAGATATATCTGCTCTTCTGTGGTTTACAGATGGTTCTAAGGAAAAAAAAAACCAAACCAGCAACTGGTTCACTTAAATAATAATTACAACGGAACAGAGACTAAAGGCAGAATAAAAGATTTTTAGGTACAAGAGCGTCACTAAAAATATCCAACTGATCTCCAGTGAGATGTTTGTCATGATACTAGATGGGAAACTGAGATAGATCTGTTACGGACAGAGCTTTTGTAGTTGTTACAAGATACATTCAGTGGGAGAAAGTAAGTAACTATGTACTTATCAGATATCATCCTTGGGACTGAACTCATTCCTACTTTTAATTGTCATTTTAAAAAAAAACAACAATGAAGACACGATAAAAAAGAAAATTAAAAAAGAAAAGAAAAAGAAAAGAAAAAAAAAAAAGAATGTGGGCTAATGATGGGAAATCTGAGTTATCAGCACAGAGAAGAACTGTAATATTGTGCAAGAAGAACTGCATGGCTTTATATATATGCAGAGTAGTAATGTAAAATGCTACAGTATAAAATACAAGGTCACAACTTTAGCAAGGAATTTGTTTTCTTACTGAAGAAGAATGAAAAAAGCTGATGTTTTCATTTACCATGTTTGTGAATGACCAACATTATAAGGTCATGAAAGAGTTGAATAAAAGCTCAAGCTGAGTACATGTTAGGCAAAGTATTTCCCAAATAGTATAGCCCAAAATGGTAGAAAGATTCATTTCACTCTAGATGCTGACACATATAGAAGCTTCCTCCACAATTAAATATTTAAGCTCATGTTGTAGTCAATGAGCATCTACTTAATAAACACAGGAGAGTTCAAAGAGTATTTTGGCTCAGAATGGGAAAGATTCAGTGGTGTCTACTGATATTGAGATGGTCTAAAGGACTCATGACTTCCAGTGAAGTCAAATATGCATAAACACTCCTAAGAGACCTGCTTCTTTCCAAAGTAGCTGAAAGCAACGCCTCAGGCTCTAGCACATCACAAATAACATTAGTTATTAAAGTTTAGGTGAATGATTTGTACTTTAATAGTTTACTTTAGGTTGAGTTTACCATTAGCGTCAAGTGATTACATTAACTCTATCTTAATGGACTATAATGGGAGCTATATAGCTAGTTCATCTTCATATAGACATGTTCACCTGTTTTACTGTGAAGCCAATTAGCACAGGCTGTTGACTTTTGGTGATCACAATAAAAGCTGATTAAATCCAAAACATCCACAGAGAATGTCAAAACAGAGTATAGAGTTTCTTTCATATAAGAAATATTGGGAAATAAACCAGCTTTGGAGAGACACTGTTATGACTTTCCAGTGGTACATGAAAAAAAGGAAATTTCTTATTTAGGATGAAAAACAGAATTGACAGAAAAATAAAAGTATATTTTGATTATTAAAAAAGTTCCTATCAGAGGAAAGTTTGCAAAGCTTACATGCTGGAGTGCTGTGAATAGATGACTGATATATTTTTTAAATTGAGTTTGATAACATATGAAAATGTGTCTGGATACTATAGACTGAAAAAAAGTTGACCAAAAAAGTAGTTTCTAGTCTCCTCTCCATTTTGAATGAGCGGAAGATTAAAAGTTTTTTTACTCCTAAGTATTTAGTCATAAAGGCTAATGTTTTTTAAAATTGGCTTATCTCTGACTGTGCTCAAATGGCAAAAGCTTAATATGTAGTTAGGGGAACTTAGATGTATATTACTGAGATAATTCTGACTGATGTCCAGTTCACTTGCTTACATCTTAATGTTAGTTCAGAATTAATCACTGAAGTAACACAAGGTCATGCACTGAAGAAGTTAGTTAAAATGAGCAATTAGGATGCCACTCCTAGATACTCAGCAAGTCTTTGGATGTCCCTTCACTAGGTTAACATTTCCATCTATTATAGACTATATTGTATATCGGTTTCTCTTTTATGACATGCTTCATTATGAAATTTATTTTTTGTCTATGATTTTACATTAACCTTAACTGTATCTCTGAAACTGTCAATGTTCAAAACAATTACCTTTTTATTCTGTACTCAAGATAAGTCAGCAATTGTAATTGGTTCGTATTTGGACCAGCTTACCCCGTTGCGTTTTATCAAACAACAAATAGTGTTAGGCAAACTGAAGTTTTATCAGTAATAATGTAATGACTGTTTTTTAAATAATTATTCTTTTGATTCTTTACATTTCAGTTGTATTTAACAAAGTAGTTCAGTGAGGTAAAACAAAGAAGAATAGTATTGTCTGCTTTGTAAAGTTTCTGATCAAAGGAGTCTTTATCAGTTATGTTTTGAGGATAATGAATCCTCGGGAAGAAGTGTGTATGGAGTTATTTAGAGTACAGGCCAGGAAAAGGCATGGGCTTTTTATTCTATGTTTCTGCATCATAACAGGATCTAGTTCCATGAAGGTATCAGTCCATATAGATGATTAGCAACAGTTAAACTATGTAATGTTTTATACACGTTCCCTGGAAAAAAAACTCTAGCATTATTTTCAAAATAATCATCTATCCTTTATCTAAATAATAGCATAAATGTTTAAACTTTACCAGTAGTCCAGAGTTTATCTGACTTTGTATTATGATTTTTAGATGTCAACTGAAAACACTAGCCATGGTAGTTAGGTTGTTAATTTACCATAAAGAGAGGGGAGTGTATAATAAACCATGCTCTGCTGTAAGACTTATTTGATAGTTAAAATTATTTTGCTTCAGCAACTACTTCTTTTGGAAAAGTTGTGGTATGCATCCCTCTTATGTAAGGAGAATAGAAAAAAATAACAAAATACAAACATTAAAATGTTCATGTTCTGACATCCAAATTAAGAATGATTGAAAAGAAATCAAAATTACAGGGACAGAAAAAGCAAGAGATTTGAAAACAATATTCTCAAATTGACATTCACACTGCTTAATTGCTCTTTTTCATTTTCTCTGTTTTTCTAGCTTTTTATTGGCTGAACAGTGAATGACAGTGTCTCTCTTGTAGCTCAAAAAAAAGCACGTTTACATTTCCTGCCAATATTGCTGTTCCTTCCTTCCTTCCTTTTTTCCTATGTATTCTTGAAGTTGGTACAAAACAATAATGAAATACCACAGACTATATAAGTGCTACATGATAGATTCTGAAATTAGTCTATACTTTCTCCTTTGTCCGCTCTGTATTGAACATTTTACCAATTTCATGAGAAAAAATTGTGAGGACTCTGAAAGAAATATGTTTGAGCTAGCTGTTCCTATTTGTCGCAGTCCAAGATGCAAGTTAGAAAAAAGGAGAGTAGTCTGTCTTTGCCTAGTTTTTTTTTTTTTTTTTTAAAGTGAACATGAACACTGACCATCCTTTCTGAGAAAGAGCTGAATTTCTCACTCTTCAATGAGAATTCCGAGTAAATAGACCTGGAATTTGCAACAGTTGTAACCTATATCTTTCCTTTGTATATCTAAATTCAGACACTAATGGGATTTTAGCTTTTGCTAATGGGTTTTCTTTTGCCATTCACAATACAGATTTATACTTCCTGGGTACTTATCCAGTCCCAGGCATTTTAAGAACACCTTGTGTTCTTAAGAACCTGAATCCATTCTGGGATATAAGACATGAGAACATATCCATTCATTTAATACATTAATGGATTTATCAAAGAACATGGTAATAGTTCAGTGAGTGAAAAAATCTCTTCCAAGGTCATATATTAGCTCTTGCTTTCCTCTTTTCCCTCAGTCTTGTGCTTAAAAATATGAATCTAGATGCAAAAAAACAAAAATCAATTCTAGTGTGATGTTTATTAGTACTGCGTACGTTGTTTTTATGCATGAAGAGGAGAGATAAGCTTATAACCATGCGATATTATTTCTATTTGGTATTCATGCTACTAGTGGCTGCTCTTTATGCTGTAAAATAGTGCCTTGACAAAGAAGATAATACTGTATATCTCAGTGTATTTTTTTGTATGAATATGGTTAGACAGGTTGATATGAATATGCATACACGTATAATGAAATCTCAAGGAAATAAGGTTTCAGTTTAAGATCTTTGTAAATGGAAACTGTGAGTTAAAGCATTGTAAATATTTTCACATATTATTTTAACTGTATACACAAATGCAGCCTGAAACAATGTGATTAAGACAATTACTATCTGTGCTTTGCATACCTTGACCCTAAGAAATAATGCAGTTATCATGTGAATTTAGCAATATTAATTACTATTCGTTTATATTGAATAGAATAAGCAAAAAACACAAGCCCCCAAAGATAAAGTAATCTCACATCACAAAAGTTGTCTAGAAGGGTTCAGACATAAACTTCACTGCTTTTGGCATTTATAAATTATTTGGTTCATTATAACAGAGTTAGACATTTGCAAACATTCCCATGTCTGATTGGATCAAGAAAGTAAGAAAGATTCACAGGATTTGTAAATTCTTTCCAGAACAGTCTTTAGCTTTTTGTGTTTAGTATCATCGTTTAACATAGAGCACAGACACAATAGGTTGGTTTTTTTTTTTCCATCAAAGCACCACAGCATTAGTCTTACATCAACCTCATTGTCATTATATTTTAAAAACAAAACAGCTGAATAACATATTTTCACAGGAGTTCATGAATGCCATTACTTGGTAACGTGGGAAATTGCCATCAATCACAAGGCATTAAAGATTCTTGTGCCACTGACTGTTAACAAGAATTACTTTAAAAATGTTTATTAAAAAAATTGAGTACTCTCAAAACAGTGGGGGTTGGAATCAGGTGATCTTTAAGGTCCCTTCTAACCCAAATCATTCTATGATTCTTCGATTCAGTTATTCTATGGTTCTTCAAGATTATAATAAAGAAAAGTCTGAGTATAAGGCAACATATCTTCACGTCCCATTGACAAGTTAAAATGTTGATTTATAAACCTCAGGTAAGTTAGGGAAAGGATTGGATTCTAATACTTTGGTTATGGATTCATATTATCCAAAATAAGGCTACATGTGACTAATATGATAAATATTTTTCTTTTGATCTTGTCTTTATCTTTGAGTTTAACTAAGAAGAGCTTTTGAAGAATAAACAATTCTGCTTTTTCCTCAAACTTATGTCAATATTGCCAACAGCTAAAATTTGTATTTACTTGGCAAGATTTAATCTCAGAATAGCCTACAAATATCTATTAATATATTTTTGCTTATGTAGCAACTATGAAATCTAATATCGATCTATATCAGCAAAAAAATATAACATATCCCTTTTATTATTTTTAGAAAGATATCTTTCCCAAAAAAACATGAATGTTATTTGTAACATATATGGATATTTGCATAGCTAGTGACATAAAGGTGTATACACAGCTTAAATTTATTAATGAATTTCTTTAAAATATATTTACAGAACAAAAAGAAATAGACTAGATAAAACATTGAGGAAAAACGCTGATTTTCAAAAACAAAATCCTTGATAATCTATGAATGTTTTAGCTCCTTATTACCAGAGACTTACACTGCTCTCATCCTTTTCTCAAGTCTCACATCAAGTTTTCAACAAGATAATTACAGCCCAGGGTCTAGACATATAATAGTGTTATCATTTGCAAAGCTGCATTTAAGTCTGAATTAACCTGTATTTACAAACCCTTCATCTCAGTTATTTTTTCACGTTTCATCTCACTAGATTAAAGACTCATGCTGATTCTTAATCATAACACTATTTATTTGTCTTGATTTTTTAAAAACTTTCTAAAAAATATTGTGCTTCTTTTGAACAGTAAACTTGACTGAAATCAAATTTGTCAGAATCATAGAAAGATTTAGGTTAGAAGGTGTATATGGAGGTTGTCTTTAAATAAGCCTGAAACATCATGAGCTTCAGACTTAGAACAGGTTGCTCAGGGCCTTATCTCATGAACTTTGGAATATCTACAAGGACAGAGGATATATAGACTTTCTGGGAAAACTTGTTTCTAGTACTTAACCACACTAAATGTAAAGCATAATCAAGTAGCATTCAGAACTTCCACTGCTGCAGCTTGTAATTGTGGTCTCTTGACGTGCTATGTGCCTGTCTGTGAAGAGCCTGGCTCCACTTTCTCTATAACACCAATTGGGTATTGGAAAATGGCAGCTAAAGCCTTTTCTCCAGGCTGAACAAATTAATGTCTCTCAGCAACACCTCATACGTTATATATCCCAGATTTTCTCTCTCCACTTTTTCAGCATCTTTCTTCTATTGGACAGCAACTACCCCAAGATGGATAGAGGATCTCAGATTGCTCAACAGGGGAAAAACAATCAACTTGCTGTCTACATTTTTGTTAATTCAGCTTAGTGTATGATTATCCCTTGTTGCATTCCTGCCTCTGGTTCCATTTGTTGCTCGCTAGGACTCTGAGAGTCCTACAGTAAGTGCAAAAAAGAACATTTACTGTTAATCTAATCATTAGAGTCTTAACATCAAATAATTATTAATACAGTTACATTGACACTACCTATTCAAATAATATACATTTGAAATGATAAATGCACAAATTGCCTACTATCTACACTTTTCCCTGATGTTGTACTCATTGGACCAGATGATCCTTAAGGCCTCTTCCAGCCTGGTATTCAACAATTCTATGATCCTTCCACTCACCTTCTGATATTTAAAGGTGGCATGTGGAGATAGCACTTTTAGTCTGTGTGCATGAAGAGATATTCAGTGAAGTCATCAGCATTGTAAGTCCTCTGCTGAGGATATGAAGCTGATGGTTTCACTCTCTTTTGTTTACATTACTTTTCTGTTTATTGATGTGCCAGGATTTCTGGTAGAATTGGGGCTAAAGAGGTGGCTTATTTAAATAAAGAGAGTTGCCAGAATCTTCCTCTGTAACTAACAGGATTAGGGCCAGTTAATTTTAAGCTGGACCCTGTACCTGACCCAGGCCTGGCCAATTAGTGATGGAGGTAACGCCTCTGTGAATAACATATTTGAGAAGAAGAAGTTGTTACACAGTTGAAAAATGGCAGCAGCATCAGGGAGAGAGAATGTGAAAACATCTCCGCAGATACCAAGGTCAGTGAAGAAGGAGGGGGAGGAGGGTGTCTAGGCACCGAGAAGAAGGCTCCCCTGTGATGTGTGGTGAGGACCATGGTGAAGCAGGTTGTCCCCCTGCAGTCCATGGAGGACCACCGGGAAGCAGAGATCCACTCACAGCCCGTGGGGGAGGTGCTCACGCCGCAGCGGGTGGATGCCTGAGGGAGGCCGTGACTCCGTAAGAAGTTCATCCTGGAGCAAGTTCCTGGCAAGACCTGGGAGTCCGTGGGGGTGGTGCCCACGCCGGATCAGGTTTGCTGGCAGGACTTGTGATCCTATGAGGGGACCCAGGCTGGAGCAGCCTGTCCCTGAAGGACTGTCTCTCCCAGTGGATGACCCACGCTGGGCAGTGTGTGAGGAGCTGCCCCGTGGGAGGTCCCATGCTAGGACCCACGCTGGAGAAGTTCATGAGGGACTGTTTCCCATGGGAAGGGACCCCACAGTGTAGCAGTGGGAAGTGTGAGGAGGCCTCCCCCTGATAAGCAGCAGCAAAGTCCATCTGTAATGAACTGACCACAATCCCCATCCCCTGCACTAATTGCCGAGTTATCTCTCCATCCTTATCTCAACTCACAAGCAGTTTTTTATATTCCTCTCTCTCTTCAGTCCAGTTTACGAGGGGGAGTGGTATCGTGACTGGGTGGACATGAGGCTAAATCATCACAGTAGGCAATAGCCATTTGACCATTCAATGCCAGCATTTTATTCCCTGGAGTTACTAGGGCAGAAAACCCTACCTGTAATCTCTAGTATTTTCATAAAGAAAATGTTGCAACTTTTTTGCAGCTTTTGTACACCTAAAATTAATTATCTTTTTTTAAATTAATATCGTATCAAGTACCCTGATTGGAACATGCCCAGATTCGTAATCACAGGTTTAGACCATGTCTTTGTCAGACTGTTCTATCTGTGACATATGAGAAGTCACTGGGAAGAAATCCATATGAGTTCCCAACTCACTTATCTCCTAAAGAAAGAAGAGTCATCTACTAACTTCGTTTTTTCAAAACATGCTTTTTCATGTCTTACTATGAAATATAAATATCTATGCACAGATGTTCAGATAGAAAGCTGAACTTCAACAGGTAAACACTATCAGCTGTGATGGACAGTTTATCTGTAGAGTTCCCCTTAAAATATTATAAATGAAAAGTGTGGTGTAAAGTTTTAAAACTTACAAATGTATATGGACTTCAGTTACAAAGCTAGGAATCTATGTGACTAATTTCTCTAAGACTCAACTGAACTATTAAAGCAGTAGTTTCAAGCTGTGGCAGCATGCTGCTGCTGTTACTTTGTTCACACTTATGGTTAGAGGACATCAAAGCTGTAAACTGTGAAAACACCTCGTCCTTATTTTAATGAGTAAGTCATCAGATTGGATAAACTAAGTGCAGATATTAGATGCATGTACACACACAGAGACTAGAAAATTATTTTGGTTCATTTACTGTTTACATATCTTTAATTAAAATGCTATCTTTACAAGACAAATGTTAAACATAATCCTGGGATTATGTGCTACTGATTCTTAGAGCTGTTTCTTAATCCATTTGCGTTATTTACTAAAGAGAAATGTTGATCTGCTATTCTGTGACCTAGTGGTTGTGTATTTCGATAAGACTTTTTTTTTCTCTAGTATCATAAAAAAACACCTTCTTTTTTGCCTGAATGAAGGATAATCGGTGGATGAAATATATTTTAACAGATAATAAGCCTTATGATTTTTTAATTTCATATTTAAACTAGCAAATAGCTAAAATTCAGGCTTGGTAGAAAAGAATAAGATGTGCAATTGATTGAGAAAGTATAAATAAGTATAAGTGTATAGTGTTCAAAGTGTAAGCAGCAGTTATAGTTTATTCAGCTGGATTTTAACAAGAATCAGTTTTAGGGCAGGTAAACTCAGTATTTAAATTAGTAATATGTGAAAAAAAGATGATATTAGACATCAAAAGGTTATAAGAATTTCAGAAGACATGACTGGAGACTATTATCATACAGAAAAATTAAGAAATGTCTGAAATAAGTAGGATGCAAATAATTAATTGCTAGAGCAAAATACCCAAAAGAATTAAAGATAGGTTAAAAAAATTAAAAAATCATATTTATAAACATAAATGTCACAGCATGTTCATTGTTCTAGACAATTTTACATTTAAAAATATTTGAAATTGAGAAGGAAGAGTACAAAATAAATTAAATAATCACGATTTAAAAGACTAAAATACATGATGTATGAGAAAAAAAGAACTGGCTTAATTTATTTTAGCCCAAAGAAGACTATAGGAATATGTGACAGAAGTCTTGATGCATATAAAAAGGAGAGAAAACAAAACAAGCCAAAGAAGTTTGCTAGATCTGATGAGCATAAAATAAGAAAAAATGTTTAAAATCTCAAGGTTTTTTATAATTAATATGTTGACGGTGTATGCATTCCTTTAACAGAATGATCAGCTGCATGAAACAACAATTTAAATGGATGTACATTTCTCTTTGTATATACAATAGTTAATCTGCATCTGCTAGCTTCTGAAGCAAATATTGTACATTAAGAAAATTTAGTTTGCGACAGCAATGCTAGCTGCATCTGGTCTAGTTTAATGTAAAATTAAAGTTTAAGTATGTTCAATAAAATTCACAATCTGTGTTAAAGATGGAAACTTCTAAAGTTATATCAACAAACTCAGTAATGAGATATTTTCTTGAATATAACCCCAAAATATTAGGGTACACAAAGGTATTGACTCTTGAGCTTTAAAATTACCAGGTATAGTAACAACTTGACTGAATTATGTTTTTCTAGGAAGGGGATGACTTTTTTATAAAACAAGTTAGAACGTGCATTAGTAAAAGTATCTCTTTTCAAGTTAGGAAGCAAGCATTTTGATTTCAGTAAACTTAACAATTGTATAGTAAATATTTCAAAAGGAAAAAGTTTAATCCTTAATTAAAAGCATTACTATTTCTGAACGTAATGATGTATTTTTTGTTACTGTAACTAATATTTACACTAAAATATTTCATTTTACATCTTTAGAAGCAAGACTTATCTCAAAAATGCCACTTCTAACTTAATTAACACTATATTTTTTTTATTTATTTAAGTTAAATTCAGTAGATGTTATGGACTTGATTCCACTTTTTATATATGATAACAATACAATTAGGATTTTTTCAAAACTGTAATTGTAAAATTGACCTTATTAAAATTTGACTTCCTCCGTAATTAAAAAAAAAAAACTAATTACTTGTAGTAATTGGACCAGAAATGACATTTTCAGTTCATTAATATTCAACAAAATGTTTTTTAAGATGTTCTTGCATGGTTAGTAGTCAGTCTTCAGCATTTCTGTTAATTCCTTATTTAAAAGTCATCTGGAATAATAGTTGGCATTTTAATAAGACAAGTCTTTATGAATTGACTTTATTTATAAGGTTTTTAATTGCTAATTAATGTTTGAAAATATCTGTCTCCTGTAATATTTGTAGCATATGAAGTGAAAGGTGAATGTAGTAGAACAACAATTCACACATGATGCATCACTCTAAATAAGCATGGAAGATACAATATTACCCATCCATGAATTTTCATTATTCTCCCCAGAAATGTCAAAACCACATTTAATATGTCACGATACTATGCACCTGAATGAAGAACTCAATTTATTTAATATCACAAAGTAGAGGCAAATAAAAAGAATGATATATGAATGATTTTATTAACCAGTAAAATATAACTGAGATAATTTCAAGGTGTATATAGTTTATATTATTTTAAGTAATCACATTTTAATTGATATCTTATATGCACTCCAATTCTTTGCATAGATCTTCAAATAATAACCTTGAACTGTAATTCCTCTGATGTCCCTGCAACAGTCAGAGCCCAGATGAGTTCAATCAGAGCTATGAAGAAACTCCCCTACTAGTAAGGACAAGCATCTAATTGGCAATAAAAACTGTTAGATGAAGTCAAATGTGAAGTCATTTTGAGAGATATCTGCATCAGATGTTAAATTGAAAGTATTGCTCACTTTTGTATTGTCAGGCAAAGAATCTTCCTGTGATTTCTGGGTTTTGATTTTCACAAATAGATAAACATTTTGGATAGTTTTGCTTCTATTTTTTACACCTCAGTACCTTCAGATATTTAACCTGGGTGTATCAGCAGAGGAAATTCAGTTTTCTGGGAAACTAGCTCTTTCAGGAATTTTGGGCACTTCCAAAGTTAAGCTGCATCTGTAAGAGAATTTTGAGAATTACTACATTGATCTGAACGTCTTTTTTTGAATGTATGCTTCAGAATCACCTCCAAACTTTTTCATTTTGTCTTTTTTTTTTCCTTTTTTCCTCAGGAATCCTTTATTCTTTGAGTGTTTCTGTCAAGACTTTTCCATTCCCCTTAATACTTTTCCAGATTAAAATTATATAACCTTAGCAGATAGAAATTTGGTTTTGATCTGGAGGAACTAATGTTTTATAGAATCTACTACTTCAATCAAAACTTCACCAGCATTTATCTTAGTGTTGTAGTCATTTCTAGTTTAGGTCTCAGTCTCATATGAGCAAAAGCAGAGAGAAATGACAGCATTCAGTAATAACCAACAGTTATTCTGCAACTGAAAGGGAGATTTAGAGCTTGTCTATTCTATATTCTTAGCTTTCTGAATAGGATATTTATCAGAACTCAAATTCCAAGTGTGGCAATGTCAACAGTATATGCATCTTTCTAGAAGCATCCTAATCATTCTTCAAACTCCTTTGCTCTCCAGAATGAGTATGGTATTTCCTATACTCAGAATCTCACTCCCAAATAAGTATTTTGAGTCTGCAGATGATTCAGTACCTACTTTAGCAGGTTACTCCATCTGCTATGTTTTTGCCAGTTGAAAATTATCTTTATGTAAAAAAAAAACAATATTGAATCAACTTTTTTTCAGGAATCTACTGTTTCATTACAGTTTCTAACAAAGGGGCCGCTAGAGATTCCTGATGGCAAATCAAGACTAGTAACTTCCAGAATATTAAAGGATGAGATACAAACAACACCCTTCTAACTTTGAGATTAATGTCCTTTCAAACAGAGAAGTCTATGTTCATGCAAGAGGCATTGCCTCATTCAGGCAGGAATTCATAGACAACTATAATAACTGAAGTTCTCAGAGATTTCAGTACATGACATGAACAAATTTAAATGAGAATGACACAACTAGATAGTGACTACATGTCCACACTTTGAACATTTCAGCATGGTTTTTTTCATTATTACCAATAATTTCCTCACTCTAATATTTACAGTAGTTTAAAAAAAAAAAAAGATTTTTTTCGACCCAAATAATTTTCACAGCAATTGAGTTAAAAATGTTGTCTTTTATTACAAAGGTTGACTCTTAACATTTTTAACTGCATGCTGTTTGAATAACATGAAAAAGTAGCTTCTATATATTGTATATATATTGCTGTTGTTGGTAATAAAAAAAAGTAATCTACTGTAACATTCATACTCTGTAAGGAAAAAGTAGGTAGATTTCATTGTCTTCATACTCTAATATTTGTCTGACATTTAGAACAACATTTACAAGAGGAGCATGTGCTGGCATTTAAGTCTTCTGATAATCATATAAAATGACTGGGAAACAAAACAATTAGATACTATGTCCTAAGAACACTATTCTGTGGAATGAGTATGAAAAATAGTGAACTGTGGAAGTTTTAGTGAGGCAAGAGTGTTAGACTAAATCTTAGAAGGTTTTGAAGGCCTATTAGGAAGACGTAATTTATCCCCTATACTTTTATGAATTACAGGGATATTTCCAAATCTGTTTCTGAATTTTTTGTTTTAAAACATGTAAACAAAAGTTTAAAATATTAAACTAAACTCTGAAGCTCGAAAGATTTCTGGTGACTGTGACTTTAACATGCCTAAGGAAAGGATTATTTACTCTGTCTATGAAGATTTAAAATAAATTAATAATAATAGCAGTAAGGTAATGGTATGTCTGAAGATACTTTACATTCTACTAAGAAGTTATAATGAAAATTTGCCAGTGCAAAGCATGTGTCAAGCAAAAATTCAATTGCCCTTCATGACTTTTAATGTAGCAGAGATTGTAATGCATTGCCTTTTTATGAGTCCTCACTGATGTTTTTTTTTTTTTTTTTGTTCTTCATCTTTCTTCTAATCTCTTCCAAAGAACTCGGTAAGGAGTTCCAGTCCATTAGCTGACATTTACTCCCACTTATCTCTCTTAAACCATTTTTTCATGTGTAAATGTATTAACAGATTCTATTCTTGTCAGTCTAGTGTGACTCCTTTTAAAATTCTTCACTGTTATAGAGTAGTTCCAGCTCTACATTGATATCCATTTCTATTTTGTCATGAGTTATTTATTCTTTCCTCATAATACTGGTCCCTGTCCAATTCCCTGGTCCCTGTTCCATGTAGATATTCCAGTAATGCCAGATAATCCCTTTACTTCTCCTTACAAACCTTTCCCTTAACGAACAGATTGCTACCTGCCAATACTATGCTAACTTTCACAGTGGTGGTCTGCTCTCCACACAGCTTTTGAAAGCTAGCATGCACCTCTCTGTTATAACATATATTGTTCCACTGTGTGAGTGTATCTTTTATAAATCCATCCCTTTCTGTCGATAGTTTATCTTCAGACCCAGCAGGAGGTCCAGCAAGACTGTCTGAAGTAAAATCTCAACTCATGGTAGCAAATGTTTTCCATTATTTGTAGGAAACTGACCTGCTTGTCAAAGTTTGGAAATTAAGTGAGCATACAATTGATTTAAGCAATGACACTGCATATAGTCTATTTTTAAACTACAATAGAATCAAAATTTACTGTATAAATTTATCTTGTTTAGGTCTCAAATAATACAAATTATTTGCCTATTTCTGTTAGATTTTCCCACAAACTTCATTCTAAGTGTCTCTGGTATAGTACTCTGAGCTAGACAAACTACCTACTTTAACAGTTTTCTTCAGTAAGATCAATAAAAATAGAACATACTGGCCCATAATTGAATGCAAGAGATTTACTGAAGCTGATTAAGTTTTCAAAGTCACGCACAGGCAGCTATGCTCATACATCTCAACTATACTGTAAGTGCACATCTTCCTTAATACTGACTTGCAAATTTAACAGTCATGTCCCAGGTCAAAGAATATACTCATGATAGAGCAATCTGAAAGTGTCTGACTGAATAATAATTACAATTAATAAAACAGTTTGCACAAGGGCTGACTGATGGCATTGCCAATCTTTCAAAATATGCTGTGGTTGATAGTGTTTGCTTAGGTCTGCAGATCTTCTCTTCTTCACTTAAATTAATGCTTTATCTTAATTTAAAATGCAAAGTCAAACTCAGAGCATGGAGACAGATCTCAGGCTGTTGCAAACTGTTATACATTGATTGATTTTAACACTTAGAAGGAAGCCCAATCACTACATTAGAATTCCAGCTTTAATATAAACACATGAAGGAAGAAGAAAATAGACTTTCAAGTTTCTTTTTTGGGAGTGAATGTCTTTGATTTTGGCCTGGGAAAACCATAAAATATAGGCTTTAAATAACTATAGATCAGACAACACTTAAAATGTACTGGTTTTCACTTAGCGAAAAAAAAACCCCACCAAACATGCTGCTTTCTAGCTTGAAAAGTCACACTTGAAATAATCAGAAACCATTGGTACCTTTATCCTGATTCAGGTACACTGTGAATGACAGTAGTGCTTTAGCACCGTTTAGGCATTTAGAGTAGGATGAAATTTGTGTAATCTGTTACATCCAAAGTGTTTCAGATACCAAGGTCATTTAAGAAAAAACTATTTCACTGTGAGGATGATAGAGCCCTGGCACAGGCTGCCCAGAGGGGTTATGGAGTCACCTTCCTTGGAGATCTTCAGGACCCGCCTGGACATGTTCCTATGTGACACGATCTAGGTGAATCTGCTTCTGCAGGTTTGGTTGGACTAGATGATCCCTAAAGGTCTCTTCTAACCCTGCCATTCTATGATTCAATGATAAGTTACCATGGTTACAAATTGCACTTCTTGTTCCTTTCTGTGGAGTTATTTGATGAATTTGTAGTACTTTAGATATCTAAAAATCTGATAGCTACATATGAAGTAGCTGTTTAGTAGTTCTCTCGTTAAATAAAAAAACCCACACATTCTTCATTATACTGTTTATCTGACCTCTTCATTATGTCTAATTCAGAGTAGACAAGTCATTCCTAAATTTTATTGACTATATCTTCACTGATTGTAGTGGAACCCTGAGGCTAGAAGGTTGCATACAGATATGCAAATTTAAGTGAACATAATTAACCTATAATAATTTCCACAGCTTGTCAGATAGGTCATCTTCACATTCCTTTCCTGCCATATGTGTGTAGGAGGATGGACTCAAACGTACTTGCACTACAAGTCTCTTTGCCTATCTTTTTGCCCGTAAGTTTGGACAACAATAAAATTTTCTTTAGTTCATCTTTTACATTTTTACCTCCTTGTATTAGCCACTGGGGAAGTATTGAAGATACAGAGTTAGTCACATTATGCTACACTTCTATTAAACTATGTCTTAATTATTAGAGTGCCAAAGGTTTATAATTAACCTAAATCTAAATATGTTTGTATTCATGCAATATACTAGAAGTGTTCTGTTAAAATAAATATTAAGAATAATTCCCTTAAGTCTACACTTCAAGCAAACATTCCAGAGGAATAAGCTTCCCTTCTATAACAGATCCAAATTGTGACTTATTTCACGACATGTCTCTAAGGAATTATGCAAAGGTATATCATGGAATGACAGAATCATAGAATCGTTATGGGTGCAAAAGACGTTTAAGATTGAGTCCAATCACTAATCTAAACTATATCACTCAGCATCTCATCTACCACTCTCCTGAGCAGCCCGTTCCAATGTTTAACAACCTTTTTGGTAAGAAAAGTTCCTCCCAATCTAAACCTCCCCTGGTGTAACTTGTATCCATTTCCTTGTGTAATGTCATTCATTACTGGAGACAAGAGACTAAGCTCCACCTCACTACAACCCCCTTTCAGGAAGTTGTAGAGAGCAATCATATCTACTCTCAGCCTCCTCTTCTCTAGGCTAAACATCGCCGGCTCTCTCAGCTGCTCCTCGTAAGACCTGTTCTCTGGACTCTTCAGCAGCTTCATTATCCTTCTCTGGAAAAATTCCAGCACCTCAGTGTCCTTCTTGTAGTAAAGGGCTCAGAACTGGACACAGTATTTGAGATGCAGCCTCACCAGTGCCTAGTACAGGAGACAATCACTTCCCTCGTGTCACTGATCACACTGTTTCTCATACAAGCCAGGATCCCATTGGCCTCTTAGTCACTTAGGCACACTGCTCGTTCATATTCAGCTGGCTATTTATTAACAACCTCAAATCCTTTTCTACACTACAGTTTCCAGCCACTCATCCCCAAGTGTGTATCATTGGTTACTGTGACCTAAGTGCATGTGGTAGTCAGGGCCTTTTTAAGAAGCATTTACATAAAAGTTTCCTATGCTTTGGGATTTTCTATAAGCATGCAGTTTATTCTTTGATTTATATCTGACTAAATGGACACAGTAAATCTAATTCTTCTTAAAAGACATTAATCAGAATAATTTGCTTTGTTGACAGCATAAATGAAATTGCTTCCAGATCAACATAATCTGATAGATTAGTAGTATTTCAGATATTCTTTATTTTTAATTAATAAAATTCTGGTTTTGAGTTATGATGTATCTTCTAAATTCATGTATATTTTATCACAAAGAGGAAGTTTACATAGATAAGGAAATATTAATGTCAAGGAAAAATTAATGTTAATGACATTAGACTAAACATCAGAAGAGACAGAAACTGATTGATAAACAGACTGATTTAAAATCAACTTTTTCTCCTGCTAGTAAAATTATTAATAATAAATTATGCTGCATCTAAAAGGCCTACCTGAAGTCTCTTTGCATTTTTGTGTGTATACCTAGAAGTGAAATGTATTTGTGGTACGATAATTGTGTATATATGCAGGTATATGCTATGTTATATAGTATAGCATAACAAATATTTTATTACCTTAATTTAATCAGATGACATTGATATTTACTAGTCACATATGTTTGCTTTCTCCATGTTAAGAATTCCTTACACTCTCAGAATTTCATGGTAAAACTCCCATTAGCATTGTGTTATGCATGTAACATGAGAATTTTTTTCATTTATGAACCTCATATCAAATGCCAGCTTTTTGTCTAACTTGTTACTGAGAGAACAAGCCCTTACATTAGACTAGAGAATTACAAAATCTTCTAACCCTTCCTTCATTGAGATTTTAATGTACCAACACATTTCATTGTTACTCATACTCCATGCAAATAGAATTATTCTGCTTATTCCCCAGCTTTAGAGTGGCAAAAGAAGGTTTTGCTATCAAGCTCTGTGTTCCTGAATGTGTTACAATGAGCTGTCAGTTACACTGCAGATGTTCTGAGATGTTCAAGCACTTTCTAATAACACTCTAATAACATTTTCAGTGATTTTTTTTTTTTTAGTTTAGTTTTTATTTTTTTATCTTATCTACCTACAATTGCCAAATTCAGTCAGAGCTTGAACTACATGTAGGTATTTTTGATTCGAAAAGATATCTTATGGAGTCCTTGAGTCAAGTATAATTTTTTCTTTATAGAAATGAAGAGCAGGTCTTTCGAGGATTTGGTTTCACATTCTTTGGTAATTTAATCCTACTAGTCTTGCAACGATAGAAGATAAAGCATTACTGCGAAAAAGGAAAATAGTTGCTTTATTCTTAAAACATTGATCTAAATTTTGATTTGTAGGGAGAAGTAATTGCTACCTGTCTTGATCTCCTTTGTATAGACAATCTTTCTAGTTTGTGGCTCAGAGCAATTTAGGTTTCATTTCTGAATTACCTCCTAGAGCAATCCAACTAGAAATAGACTACAGAGTAATTACTTACTACAGGGTATTGACTTTAGAGTTACTGGAGACTAAAGATACTTTTGTGGATATTTTCAATTATTCATTTCTATCCAACATTTTGAAATAGACCATGATCTTTAGTCACTAGGATGAGTCAAAAAACTTGACTAAATATGTGAAACACACTGTGCTTTCTACCGCTGATGTGTCCAGTGTTAGACTGTACTACTTTTACTTGTAATTTAACAGATTTTCACATCTTAAGCAACCTCACTGAAAGGAAGGAAGGAAGAATATTAGACACGTAGAATCTGTCCTTGGCCATAAAGAACAGTTGCTAAATGGTAATAACAATCCCTATAGTTAATTGTGATGTCAAAAATACATGATTATGATTTTCAAGTAGGAGGTAAATAGGAGAGAAGATCAGCTCAAAAGCAAAAAAATCCTGTAGTCTTGTAAGTGTTCTTAAAAACAAAGTAAAACTGTATCAAGTGTAAAGTTTTAGAAAAAACATCAGTGAGTTTGTCAAAGCATTTAATGAAACATAAATATATCTTATTAAACAAATTAGCAGATATATTTTAAGAAGGATGAACTATACTTTGAGGCTATACATTCCTGTAAAATGGGTTGTAAAGGATTGCATTTTTCAAGAATTTTGAAAGACTAAACCAAATATATTCCTAGAGATGGGAGACACTGTCTTTTGAATGCACTTTGAAGCACAGGCATGTCATTTATACTGGACTAAATTAGTTTACAGCCCAGTGTGGGATTATTCTTATATATGTTCACTATGTAGTGATGAAGGGCCAAGAATAAGCACTGTTCTGTCAGATCATATATAAACATGAGTCTTCTCAGGACTCTTTAATACCTGTACTGTGAATACAGAAACAAGGAGAGGAAATGAATCTGGCATCTGAATGAAGTTTCATGTGTGGTCTTATTTGCTGTATGGGGTCAAACTACAACAAAGCTAAACTTCAACTCCCTGGTCTCACTTTATCCTTTATAATGCATATGAATACATAACAACTTAAACAAAGATCAGGGAAGGAACAATATATCTATTAGTAGAAACTCATCTTCTGTTGCCCGTGTTCTTCATTAAAATTTGGAGTTCTCATGTTAACAACACAATTATTTTTATTATTGTAAATTTAGATTTGACATTTTATGTGTTCTCTTGAACACAGAAAATGTCACTAAGGTTCGGAGTATCCATATCTTGTAATTCCCAATTTTTTAGTTCATCTCAATTTTTGGTGTTGGCACACCTAGTTGATACATTACTGAAAATAAATATTTACTCTCTGTCATGACTACATACTCCAGTATGGAATTCTAGCAGGTCTGTGAATATAGGTTCTGAAATAATAATCTGAGATGTCACAGATTCACTGTAAAATGGAGTAATTACAAACTAAGCAAAATATGTGTTGAAAATTATTAAATATTTCACTCATAAAACAGCCGTGAGGACAGAAATCTTTTACCTTCCTTAGAATCTCTCTATTCAAATTCAAGTTGCCAGTAATACCAATAATATAAGTATGACATGTGAATGATAATCTCCAAGAAAACTTCAGGTTGAATAAAAAGTGAAAGTCATAAATTGTCTCCATAGTTTCTATTTGACTTTGCTAGAGTATGGATCCTTCCTCAAAGGCAAGTCATTTATCATGGTTTAGTTACAGTCAGATGCCAAGCTGTTTTCATTAAATCCTTTCTGTAATAAAGTATCGCATGGGTCATACTGGTTCTGTTGCCTCAAAATTATATTCTATACAACACCCTATATAATTTTAAGGTGTTTATTACAAGCTATGTTTCATGTTTTCATGGCTTTGGGATATCTTTAAAGAAAGGTTAATTAACTGCTTTCTTTTGTATATCTCAATATTCAAATATTTCTCAACATCTACAAAATGAAAACTGAAAACCGGATTGCTATATTGTAAGTCTCATAGTGAGTTCAGTAACCATTTAAATGAAAGGAAGTACACTACATTATGTATTACCTTTTTTTTAACTCAATTTTAAAAGGGATTTTATACTTCTCCACAAAAATCTTCAACTTAGGATTTATATCAATAACAGATTGTGTAATTCATCAACATAGCAGTCTCACTCTCTTTGTCTTAATATTGGCAATAAGTATAAGTCTAAGCACATTCAGACAAATTAAAAAAATCAGATATCAGGTTTAAAAAGTCATTGTATTGCTCTCCATTAAATAAAAAGAAGATTCATTTCTGGTTTGTTTTTTTTTTTTTTTTTAAATGCTTAAAAAAAATAGCATCTAAGCTTGAGTCATATTACTAATTTCAAGAACAGGTTTTAAACACTTTTGACAAATCCTGTCAGATGTCTTATCATATCCTAAGTCATCCATTTCATCGTCTGTTCAAATATTTCTACAGTTAGAAAGATTTTTACAGTGTGGAAGTTAAGTTTTCCTTTTTGCAACCAATTATTTTCAAAAATTCAATACTTCTTTTCGTATCATAAGTAGATACAGACTGTTTGATTAATTTACTTATATGTAGAAGTCTTGTCCTCATTGCTGCATCCTGTGTCATCCAACTAATCCTGGAACATACTGAAAGATACAGAGGACACTCATAACACACATACTCTTTCAGTGTGGTAGCTGGAGACTAACCAGGATTCACGAAAAGATCACAAACAGTACTAGATGATCTTTGCAGGTAAGTGAACTAAGCCTGATGCCATTTTACTCCCTTCTTCCTGAAGCTAATTGTGTTAAAGGTGAAAAGCAGCTGCCAGTTCATATTTCTGAAAAAAGAAGGGAAATAGATAGTGATGACAATTTTACATGTAGTAAAAGAGGGAAGGGGAAAAATTTAAAGAATTATTATGGAATTATTATATCTATTATTATAGAAAAAGTCTATTATTAAACTGTTTTTAAACACTTGGAAACGAACTGATTATAAACATTATCAAGAAATTATTTGTGATTGTCAATTACTTAACAGACAGAATCAAAGTCCAATTTGCATGTTTCAATCAATTACTGCTAAGATGGCATAAAAACATTTCAGTTGTAACCAGAGTTTACACTATTCAACAAGGATACTAAAGGAAATAATGAGCAGTCATGCAATGACCTGTTTATCCCTTTATCTTTCTGCTTACTAAACATAAGCTTTAAATTCAAGCAAACTGAATGAAAAAGTAGAGACAAGTTAATTAGCTTTACTGAATTAGCAGAACATATAAACTGGAGCCTACTTCAAGGACACTGAAATTTATCTTAAAGTTGATTTTTAATTGTATGTATAGAAATTAAATAAAAAAATATTGTCGCTCTAAATCAGAATAGAAAATAATTTTTTTGTATTCACACAGTGACATTTTTTTCCAGAAAATTGTATGTATATCCCAGAAGAATTTTGTTGAAGGAAAAGACTCCTGAGGAGAAACTAAGTTTTGAGATCTGGAAATCTCATATTATAAAACCTCATCTGAGAGGAGTTCCCTGTGGGATTTATTAGGTTAGTAAGTTCTACTTATGCTTCATAATATTCAAAGTCTTAAGAGAATCACTATAGATAGGTCTACCAACCAACTGCAACATGTCTCCATCTGGAATAAATGCTATGAAGAATTACTTTGTTATATATTTTTTATTACATGATTATAAGAGCTACTCACAGGCTTTAATTTAACAGATGTTGTGGCTTGAGTTAGTTTTTAATATTCACTACACAAGTGTGAGAGGCTTTAACAAAACTAAAGTAGGCATATATAATATAACATTACTGGTTATACATTTCTGTCGTAAATATGAGATATGAGTTTGGGACTTCAACAGGAAGACGAATTGGTGGATTGGATTAGAAAAATATAAGACTTCTGTTGACAGTGTAAGAAGCAGGGCTGTAAAGACAAGAACAAGGTAAATGAAAAACAGGAAGGTGCTTTCAGAAGTTAGGAGCTTTGCACACCCAACTGTAATATGAGAATAAAATTGTCCAGTTAACCAAATACCAATAAAGCTAAAAAATGATGTGAGTTATTAATATTTCTAAATTCCTAATTATATTTACATTATTTATCACTTAAGAGAATGATCTGGTTTTTACGCTGTGTGCATTATCTGAGCAAAGATTAAGAATCTTGCATACTGAAACTATGTAGTTTGGACTGATTTCCACTTCTAGCTCTATATAAATATAAACTGACCATCACTATTTTGCTATTTAACTATATTGCTCATTTGTATTAATTCCAAACTGTATTTTGTTATCTTTACTCTCACATACCTCCAAAATTAATCTAGCTTTCTTTCAGAAAAGTCAAGTACACCACAGAACTTCAACAAAAGTTTATGATGAATAGTGTAAATAAATTTTGGTGATGAATTTGTATCTTATATTAGCAAAGCTTTATAGCTTATTAGTGTGCTATTTAGTGATAGATAAATTTATTAATAATACTTCAATAAACCTTCTGAAACACAAAAAGGCACTTGTATAGATCAAAACAAAATAAGGTTACCACTTAAGAGTCTACAAGTCCATGGGCTCAGGCACGTGAGTAAGCTGCATTGCTCAAAATTTCATGACAGTAATTTTTGTGCATTTTAGGACAGGTGAGCATTTGGAATCTTTCATCTAACACTAGTGATCCAGTTGTCTGGCTCTTATAATAAAATAAATCCAAAAAGTTTGAAATGTCATTAGTGTACAGTTCTGCTTAAAAAAATTGTATAAGGAGCAAAGGCTACTTCAGCCTTAGAAACAGATGACTGAACGCTAATAATTGTTCAAGATAGTTTAAAAATTCTGTCTTTATCTTTTTTTTTTGTGGGATAAGAATTAGTTATTTAATATCTTAAACGTACACTATCAAACTTCACATATATATGGTAAAGTAGTTGCTTGCTTTTCTTTTTGGCTAACTTATTTTTTATCAGAAATAGACAAGGTGTGCCGATTCTCCTTTTCTGAAACTGAAAGCATTAGAAGCAAGGAACACCCTGTACTTTCCCTGCAATAGTAAAATTTCCCTTTGAGGTATGACGAGACACCAAAGTATCAGCTCCTTTCCTTTTAAAGACTTATGCAATCCTGTACAGTTACTTGACACAGAAAGATACATGGGAGACCTTTCCTTCTTTCCTTTCCTTTCCTTTCCTTTCCTTTCCTTTCCTTTCCTTTCCTTTCCTTTCCTTTCTTTTCCTTTCTTTTCTTTTCTTTTTTTTGTCTT
>WBNH01004005.1:125626-164006 GCA_013401255.1 Urocolius indicus
CCCCCCCCCCTCCCTTCCCTTCCCTTCCCTTCCCTTCCCTTCCCTTCCCTTCCCTTCCCTTTCCCTTTCCCTTTCCCTTTCCCTTTCCCTTTCCCTTTCTCCTTTTTACAGGGGTGAAATAATGTCATAGAACAAGTATAGGAGTACTTCAATAAAGTGGGTCTTTTAAAAATATCATTTTCTAAAAAGGTCCCTTTGGCAATTGTTAATATGCTACTGTGAAGGGGCTAAATAAGAAAAGCAAGTCCTGCAAATACTTGGGGTCAGGACTAGAGGGAGCACAAAGAATTAGTCATTCAAATATCTGGGTACCACCTTGTTTCTGCCCATTGTACCCTCCCCAACACCTTCTCTTTCACACATATTGCCCTGGCATAATAATAAAAGCAGGATTCATTTAACAATTTTAGAATGATTAGAAAAGCATTGAATTGCTGTGAGAATTATAGAAGCTTTTCCAGAACGACACAAAATCCCTTACATTCTTGACATAGCACCTAGCCATTTGGGTCAGTTTGAACCTACTTTGGCTCTAAGCCCCATCCAACCTCGTCTTGAACACTTCCAGGGATGAGGTAGCCACAGCCACTCAGAACTAAAAAGTGGATAAATTAAAAGAGAAAATTAAAAAAAAAACTTGCAAATATACACAGAGAGGGAAGATGTTGAATATTGGAAACAAATGTATTTGACCTGGAATAATAATTTATTCTAGCCTCATCCTCTTACACCGTCAATTTTGTTCTTTAATTTTCAGATTATTTACTCTGTTTCTGAACTACTTTAACTGCTGATATAAATTTACCTAAAGAGAGTATCTTGTGTTGTCAGTAAAAAAAAAAAAAAACCTTTCTGATAAAGTTCATAGGAACATAAATTTTACACAAATAATGACTGCTGACTAGCCAGCATGACAATCACAAAGGTGAGACATTGAGCAAGGCAGAAACATCTCAAAGAAGCTTTTCAATCAAAAAAAGCACCAATTCTGTGAAATATCAACTACTGTAAAATGGTGTGCCTTAAATGGCTTTTTTTTTTACTTACTTTTGCATTTGACTGCATATGCACTATCACTTTCATATTATCTGTATAATCAGTTATATAGGGCTGACTTGCTTTGTTGCTGGAAACAGTCTTTTGAGTAGCAGCAGGAAGGCTCATATCCTAATCATTGTTGTGATTTTGCCCAGCCAGCAAAGAAGCACGACAGTGTCTTGCTCAGTGCCTCCATCCACTCTCACCCTCGTTAAGATAGTGGAAGCCTCAGTGAAATGTGAGGGAAAAAAGACAACCAAGGTTATTGTAGATTGAGACAAGGACAGGGAGGGCTTACTGCCAATTGCAGTTCCAGGCAAAACAGACTCCACTCCACTTAGAGAGGAAAGTAAGGAAATTTCATTTTACTACCTACAAGAAAAAGAACAGAAAAAAAACAAACAGATATTCATAGAACAGTCATAGAACAATAATAATAATAATAAATGAACTTTGAAATTATTTAAACAGACAGAAAATATATTTTTCATTTTTAACAAGAAAAAAGTTTGTTTTACAAAACTAGAGGTTATGTTTCTTTTATTTTTAATGCAGAATTTCAAAGAAGTTCAAGGAAGAGTGCTATACCAAGCAAACTGCAAAACATCCTGGCCACAAACATTTCCAAACTTAACATAGCACCTATTTTAACTAATAGGGTTTCATAATAAGTAACGCAATTTTTAAACCAANTAAGATAGTGGAAGCCTCAGTGAAATGTGAGGGAAAAAAGACAACCAAGGTTATTGTAGATTGAGACAAGGACAGGGAGGGCTTACTGCCAATTGCAGTTCCAGGCAAAACAGACTCCACTCCACTTAGAGAGGAAAGTAAGGAAATTTCATTTTACTACCTACAAGAAAAAGAACAGAAAAAAAACAAACAGATATTCATAGAACAGTCATAGAACAATAATAATAATAATAAATGAACTTTGAAATTATTTAAACAGACAGAAAATATATTTTTCATTTTTAACAAGAAAAAAGTTTGTTTTACAAAACTAGAGGTTATGTTTCTTTTATTTTTAATGCAGAATTTCAAAGAAGTTCAAGGAAGAGTGCTATACCAAGCAAACTGCAAAACATCCTGGCCACAAACATTTCCAAACTTAACATAGCACCTATTTTAACTAATAGGGTTTCATAATAAGTAACGCAATTTTTAAACCAACACAAAAAAGCTAAACTTCTACCAAAAAGACCATGAGGCAGTTATCTTTAAGTACATAGAATAGCATGGAAAATATTGAAGGAATTCCACCATTGTAGAGTTCATTGTAAGAAAATTAGTTTTGTTTAAAATTTTTGTGTATAGGTGTGTACAGAAGAGGTACAAAATTCATAGAAAGATGGGAAATGTCTCAGAACCCATAGCAGACTGCAGATCAATGTCTAGTATTTTTGTTTACTTGCAATTTCAAGAAACACCACCCACATTTGTTTCCATTATACACATAAAGTTCTTTATGCTATGAATTTGAGGTCCTTGAAGAATGACATTTCCTCAGTGCTTGTATATATTTTTGTCCCTTCTTTCTTTCACTTTCTCCCTTTCTCTCCCATCCTACCTACTTGTCTTCCTCCTACCCTCCAGCCCTACTAATTTTCATCTTTTTTAGGAATTCTTGTATTACAAATATTTCTGTAGTACAATAAAGTAGAAAAACTGATGAATATTTACAGGATGTTTATGAAGTGATATGATCTTTCACAGATATTCTAAAATCAAAATATTGCTAGAAAACACAATTCTGCAATATTATAAACCAGGGAATCTCCCTGTCTTAATCACCACCTGTGAAATTTCTCATTGCTGTTTTTTTCCTATTTTGTCTCCTTTTCTGCTGAGTGAAGGGGAACAAATGAGTGGCTGAGGGAGAGTCGGGCTGTTAGCCAAGGCTAGCCCATCAAGACCATTTCAATTGTTAGCCAAAACTGTAAGCCATTGTGTGTCTATAACATATTCATTGATCCTAAAAACTTGCAATATGCAAGAGGAAAATCAGTTTTTAACAGTGACAATAGAACTTCAGGGACTATGTTCTCAATTTCTAGATCATGAGCAATAAAGAATAAGACTGTATTAATTTAAAAGTATAAACTTTAAAAATTTCAGCTTTTTTAAAGCTGAGATGTTAAAAGTTACTCAAGTAGTCAACATCTAATTTTAGCTTCTTTATTCACTACTTCATTTTCATTCCTACAGCCCATGAGAAAATTGCTCTGTTGAAATAAATTGCCATCTCTTATGAATAAAATAATTTAGGAGTACAAACTTCATCTTTATTAGAAAGTACAGAAGGGTTTGACCTAAATTGACCTACCAGGTGTATCTATAAACAGAAAAACATATTTTAGGACCTGAAGACCTGTGTGCAAGTCATATTAAAAAAAACAAGCAAGCAAACAATTGAACATTTTCTATGGTTTCTAAACTATTTGATTAATTCAATTCACTCAATCTGTGAGTGTGGTTTTCGATGGTACTCTGTGGAGATGTCTTCTATATTTGTCCAGGTGAAAACTGATACTTGTGACAACTCTTTCTCATTTTCCTTACAAAGTTAATTAGGAATTATTAAGTAGGCAGGAGGGCAGGGGGTAACAAATTTTATGAAACATATGCCCAGCAGTTCTTCAGCTGTTCTAATTAGATTTAACCTCCAAAGGCATATAAAAGGGAGCTACAGAGGGAGATTATTGGAACTGTGCTAAACAATTTAACAGTAATTTGGAAGCTGAATAAATAAAGTACATATTCCAGTGTTTTTAATCTAAAAAATAACAAGAGTCTGTTTTGCCTCATGTTACTTATAAAGAAAAATTGACAAGATGGTTGTGATGAGAGAGTAGAGATCTCTTGTTTTATTTTTAACAGACAAAATCTAAGAGACTGAGAAATACTTACTGTCTAGTTGTGGGTGTACTTTCTAATTCCAATTTGTCTTGGACAAAGTGGCTTCTAAATTAACCCTAGATGACACTGCAAAAATGTGAACAGAAAATGATAAACTAAATCCCAACCCTCTACAGTGCCTTGAAGAGTGCAGAAATTCGGCTGGATTTTACCATTAGAAGGATTTGGTTCAACATAGTTGAACTGTTTTGCAGTCCCATTTTTTGAAATTGTCATGCGTTTGTTGGAGCCATTTCTGCTAATGGGGAAGGAATTGTAAAGATGGCTTCTCTAAGAAGTTGCTTGAAACTTTTCCCAGTCCTGAGTCAGACCCATTTCTGTGGCCAAGCCAGTTGGGCACTCCAGGAAGAGCCAGATTCTTCCTTTTCTTGCTGTTCTTCATGTTTCTTCTTGCTGTTCTTGCTGCTTGCTTTTCCATCTGCTGGTGGTGGAAGGAGTTGGGGAAGAGAAACATGCATTCAGACCTCGAGGTCAGTGAGGGAAGAGAGGAGGCAGTCTGCTAGGGCAGAGACTGCTCTGTGTCCTGTGGAGAAGACTGGTAAAGTAGAGAGTTGTTGGCAGTATTTAGAGGACTCTGTGCCAGGGGTGGTGACTGTATCCGGAGGAGACCATGAATTTGTGGGAGGGCAGCACTGCAGCAGAAGGTATCCAAAACGCTGCTGCCCACAGAGGAGGGACACACTGGAGGAATTTGTGAGTCAAAGCTGTAGCTGTTGGGAAGAACTCACACCAGAGAGGTTTGTTAAGGACTGTGTCTCAAAGGACGCACTCCGTATTAGAGCTGGGGAAGAGTGCGAGGAGCTGTCCTGCTGTCAGAAGAAAGCATCAGAGACACGTAGCATGTGAGAGACTGACCACATCCCCCTTTCCATGCCCCCTGCACCACTGAGTGGGGAGGAGGTAGAGATATCAGGAGCAGTGAGCTAAGCCCAAGAAGAAGAGAGGGATGGGGGAAGGAAGTCTTAAATTGTTGGTTTTATTTATTTTTTTCTCATTGTCTTGCTCTGTTTTTGCTTTTTGTTTATTCTATTTCTAGTAGGCAGTAAACTTATTTTCCTTTCTAAGTTGAGGAGTAAAGTCTGTTTTGCCCAGAATCATAATTCGCAGTGAGCCCTCCCTTCCCTTGTCTCGATCCACAAGGTCCTTGATTAGATGGGGGGCAGTGAGCAAGAGCCTGTCGTGGTGCTTCATTGTTGGCCAAGCAAAACCATGATAGCAACATTATGAATAGTAGGGGCTTGATAAAGAATGACAGAAGTGGTAGATTTTTGCCAAATGTAACCAAATGGACCTAATTTTGTTATATATTTATTAACAAATAAGTTAATTTTGAGAGACCACCTGTCCTGGCAGCAGGGACAGAGGGAGGAGAACATCTGCCTTGAGCTATTGCCAGTTGTATCTGCATTTTAATGCTCAGATCTGGAGTCAAACGACTGTCCAGAGCCCTAAAGGATTTTCAGAGTACCTTTCTTAGGACAGACTACTCCCAAGATAACTCTTGGCTCGCCTCAAGACTTTTCCATTACCATGGGCCATGATCATCACTAGAATTTAAGCCTCAACGTGCTAAGGCACTGCGATGGCATATATGGCTGTACATGAAGCTGTAACCTCATACTGAGACAGTATGACAGAAGACAAGCTTCAATTTGGCAAAGCCACAACCAAAGAAAAGGAAGTCAAGGCAGAGCATGGGAAGAGCCGATGCAAGTGTGTGCGAAAGAAGAGGTAGAAGGTAAGGCCTCAGTATCATCATTTCTTCGAGGTGAATTTACATAGCAGCATTGATTCAAGGTTTGCTTTAGAATATGCAAGTGTCATGGTTTCATTCTACACATAGCTCCCCAGTCAGACTATAGTTGTGATTTTCAAGATATCAAGGTCTATAATTTATATCTAAGAAAAGAATATCCAAAAAACAGTGCAAGATATCCTATATTTTATCCTACTAGTACCAAGATCCTTTTTTATTGTTTATGGTGAGGGCATAAGGAACAGCAAGTTAAGACTGTCCAAAAAGGTCAAAGGCATGTCTAGCATCCTATCTAATCTGAGAGTTTGGCATGTACTTTCAAAAAAGAGAAAGCTAGAGGTGAAGTATAACCCGTCAGCTTCCAAAAGTGTTTTCTACTGTGATTTTGTGATCATTTTTAAATACTTTCACATTCTTGGTGATTTCCACAGATTTTTAAATCCTGTAAATATGGCAACTAAACTTGCTGCCTAATTGTTTACTTGCCTGCCTCAGTTGTCTAATAAAACCAAGTAGTAAACTTGTGTACTTCATCTTTTTATGCCATCTGTGATTTGAGAAACCTGTATCTTGCTGTCTTTCAGTTTTCTCTTTTCCAGGAAGAAGAGCCATGGTCTTTTAATATCTCCTCATGCACCAGCCTTTTAATAGATGATAATTTATTTGCATTTCTTTATTTTTTAGATTCATTACATGATTTTGAAGATGGAGGAACAAGACTTGCATACACTACTAAAGACAGTGAAAAAAGGAGAAGCAGGGTGTGTTCCACACATATTGAATTTTCCTGTTTTATTCTTTATTTATTTCTTAATAAAATCTGATGTGTATTTTGACTTTTTGAGCAGTGATGTTCATTTTCAGAAAACAATCTGCAATGACTTTAAGATCTTTGGTCTCATCACAGTCTTTGGATAACTAGGATTATTTTCCCTGCATGAACAACAGACATTGCATTTTATTTGACATTTTACTGCCTTTGCCCTTTCCTCTGAATCCCTTACCAAACTCATAGTTCAAACAAAAATAGAAATAAGTCTACACAGGACTTGTGCTTTTGTACTCATCTTAAATTCTTCATTTCATTCTTCGGTAGAAGGCTAAAGTAAAGGCAACTTCTTGTACCTTTCTAACAGTCCTTCTTCTGGCTTTTATTCTAATCAATGCTCTACACCTGTGGTGGGTCTTTTGCTCTCATCTGTACTCAATTTTCTCTCACTAGTGAACATGTCGTTTGTGTGTTCAACACACTGCAGTCTCTCAGTAGATACACTGAGCCTTTGCCCCTCCTACAGTCAACAAGTTAAAAGATTCAAACCAGCTATTACACTAGCTGATCAACAGCTCAGCTTTTAAACACTGTGCGCTGGTTATGTGGTCCATTCTGAAATGGCATAAAGGGTGGTAGGCCTATGGTTTATATTGACGCTTCCAACTCAGGTTTCCTGTGACCTGGTTGTCCTGGTTTGGACTAGGATAGGGGTAACTTCTATGAGGAACTAGGAAGGGGTACAGCATGGGCAGCTGACTCAGGCTGGCCAACAAGTATTCAATGCCATACTGACATCGTGTCCAGTATGTAGGTGGGGAGCTGCTGGGAGGGGCACTTTGGAACTGCAAGTTCGACTGCCAGCCCACAGCAGTTGTGTTGGGTTCTGCTTGGTGAGTAACTGTGGCATGCACCATCCATTTTGTATATCCCCTCATTTAGTGTTATAACTGTTTATCCTTGACTTTATTCTTTTTGTTTTTCTATTAAACTGTTCTTATTTTAACCTACGTGGTTTTTTTCCCTTTTCTCAGATTCCTCTCCCTGTTCTGTAGGGAGTGGGAGGAAGTACCCTCGTGGCTCTTTGTCCCTGGCTGGACAGAACCACAACACTAGTGTATCACTTAAGCATTATGTGGCAAAACAAACACACCTTTCTGCTTTATCTTCTTAACTGAAGAAGGGTTTACACAGTATAATCCAAGATAGATCTTTCTGGAATTCTGCAAGGAATAAAATATCTAATATAAAAACATGATAGTATCAGTTTGAACTTGCTGACTTGAGAATTAATAAGATCTCTTTCGTTCTGCTAAATGATCTCTCATTTTAGATTAATAGCAACATTTGAAAAACTTATTTTTTGAGCACAAATTAACTTCTGAAGGGTGCAGAATTACTATAGGAATTTGTTTAAGGCAGAAGCAGGAAAACACAATTATACTCACCCTTAGTGGACACGAAATAATGTGTGGGAATGAAGAACACTGTTTCAAGTATGATTGTCTTAGGTTTGACAATTACTGTAACCAAATGCCACTGAGTACACTTTTTTTTTCTATCAACAGCATCTGTCTCCTTGGCAAATTCTTAGACAATTATATTGGCAGCTTCAGAGTAGCCTCTAGGTCTATCATGTAGCTACGCTTGTCCTTGCAATGCGGTTTGATGGTGATTCAATTTGTTTCTGAATAGTGTCTGCAATTTTTATGTGATTAAGCTCCAACACAAATCACTTATAAGATCTCTAAGCCAATCTTTTTATGGCAATATGCAGTACTTATTAACTATTGTCACTCCCTCTACTAAGCATTTATTGCAATAAATAAGAATTTACAACACAAATTGCTCCTTTGCCAGCCTGGAAATACTGCAGACTTTACATTGACACCATCTTTGTGAATATTTCTAGTTTCTACTTAGAGTTACAGAGATATCTTTCAGCTTGTTACACTCAAGTTTAATCCATGACAGTTTGATTTCCTATAATTTAAACTATACAATTAAAATAATATGAAACACGCTCAATGTTCTGTCTAGCCAAATGACTCTTTGTAACTGGTTACGATAGTTTGCTTTTTATCCAACTTCAATTTATTCTTGGAGATTAATCACTGCAAATATACTTGTAAAAACTTTTCAGCCAAGATTAGAAACTGAATCGTCACTGGTGATAAACATATAGAGCTCAATTTTGTATTAATTTGAGAAGCTGACATTTAAACATAAACTAAATTATTGTTATATCCTTTCATTCACACACAGAAATATATTTTACAAGGAAAATACAAATTTATGAAGTATCTAGAGTCTGCATGGTCAATTCCCTCTTATCCCACTCCTTTCACCTTCACCACCCACTGCAGATTTCCCCTTCTTAAATAGTAATCACAGAGGTACCCAATGAGGCTGTCCTTGGCCAGAGATGGGTCCAACTTAGAGTTAGGGGAAGATTTGAAAAACTACTTACAGGGGCCACTTCTACAGCCCCTCCTCCACTTACCAAAAAACCATCCCCACACAAACACAACACAATCGCTTAAGTGGTGAGTTTGGGACAATAAATGTTAATACCTTTAAAGTATTGAAGTTTGCTATAATATGCAATTGATTTTTACAGTAAAAAAAAAATTAGTATCCAATTTTTAGTATGTAGTATAATTCTTTAATATTAAATTTATTTAATTATGCTTTTTTTAGTATTTTATAGATTAGAAAATATCTGGGTCTTAATCACCACAATAAATTGTTTACCAGTGGCCTACTGACCATATTTTAGGATATGAAAATTTAGGCGTCCAAAGTTCGTCCTCTCAGAAGAAAAAAAAAATTGTCTTTTGTAACGGATCGGTAGTTATAAACCAATGTAATCTTCACCATATACTTCTCTTCCTTCTCCACAGTGCTCACCTAGGCTGCTGAGCAGAAGAATGTTTTTCATGGGACTCCTGTGCTAAATAATAACGCTCCAAACTTAAAATATTCAAGGTGTTGAAAATATTTTAGATATTAGAATTTCTTATCTGTCATACCTCCTGTAATATTAAGATAGTGCAACGAAATCCAGGATGGAGTCCTAAATAGGTGTATGAGAAATTCATACATGCTCTCTATTTGTAATTTAGTTGAGTTTCTTTTTACATCTTTCATATTAATCTGCAAATACTGCAAAAATACTGAGAAACAAATGCATAATTTTAAAAATGTGCATCAAGAAAACAATGATTACCTGCTTAGTTGGTTAGAAAGAAATTATAAAATTATGTATGCCACTCTTCCTCAAAAGTGCTTGATATCTGCAAGATAACCATGTTCTTGACCCATTTTATCAAAATCTGGGTGCAGAATTTCACTGTCACACACCAGAACAGTTTCCACTAGTGAAAGATCTAGTTATTACTACTTTCGAGGTCAGTCTTATGATGTGTAGAGCAAAAGGCTAACAGCTTGTAACACAGTTTGAAAACATTCCTTACAGATGGCATCTCTTGCAAATTGCTATTGTATCAGTATGTAATACTCTTAAAGTTCTTTACATTCTTTAAATTATTGAATAGCTTTTCTTTGATTAATCTAACTGAACAAATAAATGTACAGTTGAAAAAAATATTTGAACTGCAGAGAAGTGAAAACTGAACAAAATTCATTCATAGGAATGTATCTGAGTAAATAGCAAAACAAGCTGCTCATAACATAGACAAAGGGAATGAAGCAGAACATGAGCAATAAAAAACAGAGAAAAACTCCCTCAAACTTTCCATAGTTAAACAAAAATATATGAGCACCAGAAAACAACAAATAACCAAGTGATCTGTCTTTCAAGTGACTATGAACATATCCTTTCCAGTTCATCCTTGTTAAAGTGAAGAAAAAAGATTATGCTACACACTTCAACTATGTAAAAGGTCTTTTTTTGTTGTTGGTGGAGTACTTTTTGAGAAAAAGATTCACATGTTTTTCTGTTTCTAGTTTATATTTTTTTTGTTTCTGGCTTCAGATTTGATTTGCTAAAGATTTGTGTATGCTTCCTATGATTTTTCTATAGCCTGTTCATACACTTGAAAAAGAAGTGAAGAGTTACATGGATACTTACCAGAATGTTAATGAAACAGAGGGGAGTATATAGAATTTAAATGTGGGGATAAGAAACCAGCCCTTGTGTGCTGATACTCCCAGTAATCACATTAGCAACAATTTGAATTTAGAAAGTGCTTTATGTAAAAAGTTATATAGGACCACCTTTCTAATGCATTCACTAAGAAGAAACAAAGTGAAGGGACTGTAGAGAATTGTCATGGCATGCATGAGGTCAGACTCATCTCCCAAAAAGGGATTTAATACCTCTTTACCTCATTCACCCAGAAGCAACAAATTCAATTCACTGTTCATTCACATCCTTTTACTTACATAAGCATTTTCCTTTGATTTAATAGACTGTCAAAATGAGCATTTCAGGTCTGTGAAAGAGGTATTGGGTAACTAGAGATCGCTTTTTTTCATCATTTATGCAATCTACATACTTTCCTGAAGAAAGTAACTCTTAAGCTTTTAAATGCAAAGTTTTTGAAAGTGACTATCTGAAGGAAAAAAAACCAACCTGTAATAATTTTTAACTATTATCGTTCTCATTTCTGTTTCCACAGTTGAGGTACTAAGATCCCAGGCCTCAAAGTATTTTAATATCTCCGATAATATTTTAATTTATTTATTATTGCTACCTTTAACTGTAGCTACTGAATGCTTAAATCCATATTTGTGCCCTAATTTGCTGCTCAGAATCAAAGAATAATGTAGACTGAAAAGAATTTCTGAAGATCACCTCCCTTCTTCATACTAGAAATTACCTTAAATTTGAGCAGGCAAACTCTTTGGTTATAAGCAGAGACAGCTCAGAAAAAAAACAAAAACAAAAATGCAGTGGAATTTATATCTTTACACAGCATGGGAAGACATGAAAAGCATTGGAGCTACCATATGCTACCTGAGACAGGTACCAGCTGTGGACCTCAGACTATGTTTGCCAGTATTCTCAGTAAGTGTCAGTGCCTGTCTTAGTTAAAACTAGTCTTCTGATCCACTGCTCCAGGCCTACTTCAGATACCACTAAAGGACTAGAGTACAAAGGTGAGGAGGCAACCTTACTGGCAGATTCACAGATGTCAAGTGCCTATCTCAGATGTAAGAACATGTCGCAAGTTTTTGCCCAGAGTAAAACATATGAACTATCCATGGTTTAAACTGACCCAATTTACTTTGCATTGGAACACATTGCTGGAGTAGTCATTAGTCCATTATTGGACTGATGTGGGAAGACATTGAAAGTAAAACTCAGTGATTGAGATTCCTTATTTAGGTACAATTGTGCCAAAATAAAGCCCAGAGCTCAAGTTGAATCTTACACTCAAAGATAAGTACCTGGGATATCTGATTCTTTTCTCTTCTGAAATTACTCTTTCAAGCTTTAATCCAAATACAGGGCGGCATGAGGAGGCATGTTTGCAGCAGGTCGAGGCAGGTGATCTTTGCCTCTACTCAGCTCTGGTGAGGCCAAACTTGGAGCACTGTATTCAGTTCTAGGCCCCACTACAAGGGAGAGACATGGACATACCAAAAAGAACACAATGAAGTTGTGCTAAAATGGTGGGAACTGGGGCATCTCTCCCATCATCAAAGGCTGGGAGATCTGGGACTGTTCAGCCTGAAGAAACGAAAGTTCAGGTTGGATTGTATCAACGTGTATAAATATCTGAAGGGCAAGTGCAAAGAGGATGGAGCCAGGTTGTTTTCAGTGGTGCCAAGTGACAGGATCAGAAGCAATGTGCATAAACTGAAACACAGGAGGGTCCATTTGAACACAAGGAAACACTTTTTTACTGTAAGAATGACAGAGCTGACAGAGGTTATGCAGAGAGGCTATGGAATCTCCTTCATTGTAGATATTCAGAAGCCACCTGGACATGGTCCTGGTAACTAGATGTAGGTGACCCTGCTTGAGCACTGGGGATGGACTACGTGTCCCTTATAAACTCAACCATTCTATGATTCTGTGACATAAGAAAAAACCCTACGTTTTTAGTGTACCCTAAAAAAACCCAGATCTGCTTTGAAGATAAGTGTTAACTTCTCAAATTCATGGCAGGTTGTTTCACTCTATTTTTGCAACCTTTCCCATGAAGCCCCTCATGTCTTCATTCAGTATGTATATTTGAGTACATACTTCAGTCTTAACTGTAAAATCTCTGCAACTTTATCAGCTTAAAATGTTTCCTTGAGACTTTTATGTCTCAAAAGATGAAAAACTCCTGCATTTCAAAAATCAGTCTCATAATTTGCTGAAATACCTATTTAGGCTGAGAGAATTGGGATTGTTTAGCACAGAGAAGACCACAGAGATACCTCATAGGAAATTTCTAGTAATTAAAAGGGACCTACAGGAAGATAAGGAAGAACTCTTTATCAGGAAATACCGTGACAGTACATAGGATAATGGTTTTAAACTAAAGAAGGTATATTTAGATTAGATGTAAGGAAGAAATTCTTTACTGTGAGGGTGGTGAGTCTCTGGAACAGGTTGTCCAGAGAGATTGCAGGTGCCCTTTCTCTAGCAGTGCTCAAATCCAAGCTTGATGGGTCTTAGATCTGTTGGAAGGTCTCCCTGTCTATGGCAGGAGAGAGTGGAAATATATGATGTTCAGAGTCTCTTCCAACCCAAACTGTTCTGTGAGTCTATTAGACATTGAATAGGGAAGTTTTTACAAATAATCAAATACATACTATCAACTTGAGAAGATTTAACATCATAAGATTTAAAATGTCAGCCAAGTTTCATTATCATACTCCTTCCTTCCCCAACCCAATAAAAACTGAAGAAACAGTAAAATCTCAAAATATGACAGCAGTGACTTGCTAGACTTTGTCCCTTAAATTATTTTAGTTGCTACTTTCTCAATTTTATAATAAAACCTAGACAATCAACACATTGTTGTCAGACTTTTAGGGACTTTTGTTGCTGATTTTAAAGAAATTTCCAGTTAGTACATAATATTTTTTGTTAGCCTTCACTTCTGTGTTATGAATTATGAAAATAAGTAATTTATCTCTTAATTTATATAACTAAGTTAAGATGGGACTTTTAGAGATTGAATTTGAGATTCTTAAAAAAATTCTAATATTGGATTAAGATCCAAAACTACGTTACATGAAATAAATCATCTTAATTGATTTTTTTGTAAAGAAAAAAAATCTAAAATCTGGGAAATTGAAAAAATGGGATATACCCATATTTACAGTTGAAGTTGTTAGCTTTTTCATGTTTCTTGATAAAATAGAATATCTTGTCATATGAAACTTAGAGAAAGTCTAACATAAATCTGTTTGCATTCCAGAACCCAAATGTTTCGTCAGCATAAAAATACAGATTGTAATGTAATAAGTACAGTAAGTACTTGTTAGACTTACTTATTGTTATGTAATAAGTACAGTTTTGAATGACCTCATTAAAAAATTCTCTGAAACTATAAAAAATGCTGAGTGATGTGAGTTGTTTTTTAAATTTCTAATGGTTAATTTTATACTGTCAGCAGTACCAGATAGCTCAGATAAAATTTGGGATGCATTACATTGAAAAAAAATTAACAAGAAAAAAGTGAAAAACATGCCTATGAAAAATCACTATATAGTAATTCCTGCTAATGCAAAACTAATGCTAGTTTCAAAACACAAACAATGATTATGTTGAATTTTATTACTGTGCAGAAGCAAAATTTAATATATGCAGTGCATTATCTAAATGGTAATGAATGCTAAACTAGAGGAAACTAATCCCCTAAAGTACCTTTGAGAGGTATAATTTTTTTAACTGTGCATCTTTAGTGGTGGGGTTATTCTCTATATGACTTCTTCAGAGCAATTAACACATAATTATTAGGTATGCTCTGCATATTATCTGTTACTCAAAATAATTAAAAGGAAGGTACTTTTACAGTTTGTGTTAAGAGTATATATTGATCCTGTGATCATTTCAGGGAAATACGACCGATGCATATTTTTTATCCCAATACTGATTTATGAGCTGTACTAGTGGGATATTTCATTGGTTATATCAGCTCCTTGAAATGCCTTTGTTGTGGAGATATTTCAGCTTGATTTAGCTTTTAAATCCAGAATGAAAGCCTAGTTTCTTGATGTAGCTATAACTGTTCATTGAATTGGTGTCAGAGAGGTTACCTCCAGATGTATTTCTTTGGTTTGATTAGTTTTATTATGTTATAATGCTTTGTCCAAGAGCTGCAGTTAAAAAAAAGCTGACAGTATACAACAGTGTCTGGGCAAAAGTAGAGAAAAATATTTTTTTTTAACAATCAGTCCCAGAAATGCACATGAAAACTACATATCAGACCAAATATTACATAGTGATATACATATATATATATATATATAAAAGTCTGTCAGCTCTTATTGCTTTCCTAACTAGTTTCAGTCTCAGGGCAACCAATTAATTATATCCTTTGAAAATTAACTTTTCTTCTTTGTGCTGGTGTATTGAGCTTTTGTGCCTAGGGTTTTTTTTGGGGGGGTGTTTGTTTATTTTTTTTCTTTTTTTTTTTTTTTTTTGAAGCCAGGAAGGCTATAGTGGCAGCCCTTGAGGAGCTATTCAAAGCTCCCCCAGCTCCTAGTCAGACTGGCCTCTGGTCAAGGCTGAGTCAGTCAAATTCTTCTGTCATCACTATTTAAGAAANAAATGGGATATACCCATATTTACAGTTGAAGTTGTTAGCTTTTTCATGTTTCTTGATAAAATAGAATATCTTGTCATATGAAACTTAGAGAAAGTCTAACATAAATCTGTTTGCATTCCAGAACCCAAATGTTTCGTCAGCATAAAAATACAGATTGTAATGTAATAAGTACAGTAAGTACTTGTTAGACTTACTTATTGTTATGTAATAAGTACAGTTTTGAATGACCTCATTAAAAAATTCTCTGAAACTATAAAAAATGCTGAGTGATGTGAGTTGTTTTTTAAATTTCTAATGGTTAATTTTATACTGTCAGCAGTACCAGATAGCTCAGATAAAATTTGGGATGCATTACATTGAAAAAAAATTAACAAGAAAAAAGTGAAAAACATGCCTATGAAAAATCACTATATAGTAATTCCTGCTAATGCAAAACTAATGCTAGTTTCAAAACACAAACAATGATTATGTTGAATTTTATTACTGTGCAGAAGCAAAATTTAATATATGCAGTGCATTATCTAAATGGTAATGAATGCTAAACTAGAGGAAACTAATCCCCTAAAGTACCTTTGAGAGGTATAATTTTTTTAACTGTGCATCTTTAGTGGTGGGGTTATTCTCTATATGACTTCTTCAGAGCAATTAACACATAATTATTAGGTATGCTCTGCATATTATCTGTTACTCAAAATAATTAAAAGGAAGGTACTTTTACAGTTTGTGTTAAGAGTATATATTGATCCTGTGATCATTTCAGGGAAATACGACCGATGCATATTTTTTATCCCAATACTGATTTATGAGCTGTACTAGTGGGATATTTCATTGGTTATATCAGCTCCTTGAAATGCCTTTGTTGTGGAGATATTTCAGCTTGATTTAGCTTTTAAATCCAGAATGAAAGCCTAGTTTCTTGATGTAGCTATAACTGTTCATTGAATTGGTGTCAGAGAGGTTACCTCCAGATGTATTTCTTTGGTTTGATTAGTTTTATTATGTTATAATGCTTTGTCCAAGAGCTGCAGTTAAAAAAAAGCTGACAGTATACAACAGTGTCTGGGCAAAAGTAGAGAAAAATATTTTTTTTTAACAATCAGTCCCAGAAATGCACATGAAAACTACATATCAGACCAAATATTACATAGTGATATACATATATATATATATATATAAAAGTCTGTCAGCTCTTATTGCTTTCCTAACTAGTTTCAGTCTCAGGGCAACCAATTAATTATATCCTTTGAAAATTAACTTTTCTTCTTTGTGCTGGTGTATTGAGCTTTTGTGCCTAGGGTTTTTTTTGGGGGGGTGTTTGTTTATTTTTTTTCTTTTTTTTTTTTTTTTTTGAAGCCAGGAAGGCTATAGTGGCAGCCCTTGAGGAGCTATTCAAAGCTCCCCCAGCTCCTAGTCAGACTGGCCTCTGGTCAAGGCTGAGTCAGTCAAATTCTTCTGTCATCACTATTTAAGAAACAAATCCACAGTGGATGAAGGCAGAGGGATGAGAGAGAAGTGACCAAAAAGAAAAAACCCAAGGTCAGCGAGAGCAGAGCAGAGCAGACTACCCTGCATCCTCTGGTGAGACAGCTGCTGTTCCCTTGCAATCCAAGGAAGGCAATGGTAGAGTTGAGATTCCCCTGTAGTCTGTGGAGGATCCAACACTGGAGCAGGCAGCTCAGTGCCCAAAAAAAGCTGCGACTCTGTGGGAAGCCTGTGAAGGAGCAATTTGTTTCTTAGAGACTGGCAAATAGAAGGACTCCACACTGGAGCAGTTTGTGAGAAGCTGCAACCCATGGAAAGGGCTCATGGCAGAGAGGTTCATGGAGGATTGTCCCCTGTAGGAGCAATTCTGTGATTTTTCAATCAAAGTTTTTCTCTTTTTTTTTCCCCTTTATAATATATATACACTGAAGTTGACACTGCAGATTTCAGACCAAGGATTAAAGGTGATTAGCCGTTTTAGCTTGAGATCACAAACTGCTGCCCTTCAATATTTACACACAACTGTCATGCTCTTTGTTAAGGAAAAGAAGCAAAATTTATTTGAACGCACAATAAATGCTTGAAATATCTTCCAGATTGCCAACAAAATCTAACCAGCAGTTTGCAGATGCACTGTCTGCATACACAGTGTTATATTCTGCTAAATAATCCCAAACTTATCAAGTTGATATTTTAAAATAAAAAACACTACTTTTCCCCTTGAGATACAATGTCATCAAATACCATCTGTGCTGCCTGTAAATTTAGTCATAAATCCTTGTTGTATTTATAAGAGATTTCTTTTTCAAAATAGCCAATTTTCACATCAGATTCAGACACACTAATTTCCTTGCTTCTTTCTTGATAAGAAATCTGATATAACAGTGTCTTACAGAAAAGGTTTGGCATTTGCCAAAATCAAAATAGGCTCATCTCCTTGCATGGAATTAATCTCTTTAATAGGACTAGAATTTGAAATCATTAAATACACTAACTAAAAGGGGAAAAAAATCTATAAGAGAAACTATTAAAAAGCCTGTGGGAGGTAACACAACAAAGTTCACAATTAAATGAAAACTAATAAAATCCTGAAGGTAAAATGATGGAGGTAGAAAAAAAAGTCAAGTAATAGATATATGAAAATGGAAGGAAAATTGCAACATTATCGAGTCTGAGCATCATTGTTATTTTTCAACGTCTGTTGAGTGTGCTATGTGAGGTTAGTATAGTCTGGATGACACATATATGGATTCACTCTCATTTATAGCAGTGGTCATATATGAAAAATTTCATATATCATTTAGATATAATTGTGGTAGAAACTAGTCCCTTATTGTAGTAGCAGCTACAATATTTCAAACTCCTGCTCACAGCAGATTCATTCACCTAGAGGATATTGTCCAGGGCTGTGTACAGCTGTGTTTTGAATATCTCCCAGGATGGAGATTCTACAGTTTCTCTGTTCTAATATTTCACCACTTTCATAAGAAACACGTTTAAATAGGCTATTAATTTGTACCCACTGCCTCCATTTATTTGACACCACAAAGGTGAGTCTGTCTCTGTCTGCTTTGTTCCTTCCATCAGGTATTTATCCACATTGATAAAAGCACCTTGAGCCTTCTGTTTGTCAGGTTGAACAGTCTCAGCTCTCAGCCTCTCTTTGCATGACACTAGTTCCAATCCTTTAGTACCTTCTTTGCCCTTCATTGAACTTACTGCAGTAAATCCATGTCTATCTTGTCAGGGTGAACTAGGCATTGGACACAAGACTCTGGATATGATCTCAACAGTCCTGTGTAGATGGGCAGAAGGAACTGTTTCCATCTGCTGTCAACACTGCTTAATGAAATCTGGGAGCGTATTTGCTTTCTTTGCTGCCAGGGAGCACTGCTGATTGATGTTTATCTTGGTGCTCTCTAGGTCTTTTTCTGCAAAGTTGCTTTCCAGCCAGTCACTCTGTACTGGTGCATGGAGTTATTCCTACTCAGGTGCATAACTCAGCATTTCCCTTCTCTGAACTGATTGAGATTCATGGTGGCCCATTTCTCCGGAGAATGGCAGTATAGTTTTCTGATCTTTCAACTACTTCTCCCAGTTTTATATCTTCTGCAAACTTGCTGAAGATCCATTCTTTTTCATGTAGTTAATGAAAATGTCAAACAGCATTGGCCTGTGTTAATGTCTGAGATATGTCACTACTCACTGGCCTTCATCTGCACTGTGCTGCTCATCGTAACTATTTGAGCCCAGCAGTCCGGTTTCTTTTCAGTCCACTTCTTACAATCAATTATCTAGCCTGTATTTCAGCAGTTCATCCATGAGGATAAGTGAGATGTTGTGAAAGCCTTGCTAAAGTCAGAATAAACATCACTCATTGCATTCTCCTCATCTACCAAGCTAGCTAATTCATGTCAGAAAGATATCAGTTTGGTTAGGTATGATTTTTCCTTCATAAACCAGTACATGTCACCAGATTCCCTGCATCACTGAGTAGCAGGAAAATATTCCTAGTCTTCTTTTGATTGCTGGTTCACCTACAGAAACTCACCTTCTGAGTTCATTCATCCTCCTGACTCCTGCCCTGTATGCTCGGACAGAGCCTCTATATTCATCCTGGGTCCCTTGTCCTTACTCCACCTCTTATAAGTTTTTTTTCCCATTAAAGTTTTATTTAGAAGCTCTTTGTTCAACTTTATTATAGTTTAGAGGAGGTGATTCTTGAAAATCAACCAGCTCTCAGGGTCATCTCCGATTAGATTCTTGCAAGCAGAGTCCTGAATAGGCCAAATTATGGTCTCCTGAAGTCCAAAGTTATGATCTTTTGATTTGCTGTTTTTTTCCCCTAAAATCTACTATCTCATGATCACAGCAGTCAAGGCTGCTTCTTGTCTTAACATCTCAGATTTCCTTGTTTTTAAGTATCAGGTCCAGCAAATTATCTTGCCTCTTCAGCTCATTGACCACTGATGTCAGGAAGTTACCATCAACACTCCTGGTGTGCAAAATTAATAACATCTGATCTCCAAAGGAGTATTGTCTTGTGTTAGATTTTGAGCAACAGTGTAATTTTCTTTGACTTGAACACCTATTACTATGGATTCTCAGTGATAGGATTCAGCTCAAGACAAGGATAACAACTGAGGTGCCTACCTGTATGTTAAGTATCTAGTTTGGGAATAAGTGAATTGTTGTTTATGTATAATTTAATATATGGAACATATGATGGACTATGATAGTGATACACGTCTAGAATATATGAAGACTTCTATATGTTAAAATCTACAATTAGGTATCTTAAACTCAAACCAACATCAAACATTCCCCATTACCAGAAATGCCTCCACACAAACACACGACAACCCTTTGTTGAATACAGCTGGGAAAAAAATAATTACAAGTCCCTAAAAATCCAAACTATAAGTCAATAAGGTCAAAAAGTAATTAAAGAAACAGATACATTCATATACATTAGAGAATAGAATAATCCTTTACATTAGAAAACGAAGCTTAGGATTTTTAAAAATTAGGTTATTCTGTAAGTAACATCTGTGTGCTAAAATCAGATGGGAAAGAATGAAGATAATTCTGATTAAGAAACTAAAGCAAAATACAAAGGAACAAGAGAAACAAAAGAAAAATCCAGAAAAGCTGCACCATTATTTTTCTGTAGATCATGCACACAAAAGCATGACAGTGTTTTCCTAGATGTAGGAGACAAAATGAAAGAATAAGGATTGAGTCATGAAAAGTGATCTACAAGAAATCTATAGGGGCAAACATCAGATTTCTTCTGTATAATCAAGAAAGATTAAGTTAAGGGAGCAAAGACAAAGCAAATCAACAATGGCAAGTAGGTTTTTTCTTCATCTCATATCTTTAAATGTAAGTAAGGTGTTTGGATCCATGAACACAAGTGAAGGATAAAGTGCAGGGCAAATGGTGAAAAATCTTGCACCTAAAACCAAGAACAGTAAAAGAAAAATGAGTCAATGGGACCTGATGGAATGCACCCAAGAGTACTGAGGGAGCTGGCTGCCGTGGTTCCTAAGCCACTCTCCATCATCTTTGAAAAATCATGGAGGACAGGCAAGGGGCCTGAGGACTGGAGAAAGGCCAATGTCACTCCAGTCTGCAAAAAGGGCAGGAAGGATAACCCAGGAAACTACAGGATGGTCAGCTTCACCTCCATTCCTGGAAAGGTGATGAAACAACTCGTCTTGAATGTTGTCACTAAATATATGAAGGAAAAGATGGTTATCAGGGGTAGCCAACGTGGATTCACCAAGAGGAAATCCTGTTTGACCAACCCGATAGCCTATGAGTGCAAAACCGGCTGGCTAAATGAGGGGAGAGCAGCAAATGTCATCTACCTTAACTTCAGCAAGGCTTTTGACACCATCTCCCATAACATCCTCATCAGAAAGCTCAGGCAGTGTGGCTTGCATGAGTGGACGGTGAGGTGGATCAAGAATTGGCTGAATGACAGAGCCCTGAGGGTGGTGATCAATGGCACAGAATCAAGATGGAGGACTGTGGCCAGTGGAGTTCCTTAGCAGCCTGTTCTGGGGCCAATCTTGTTCAACATCTTCATCAACAATCTGGATGAGGGGACAGAGTGTACCCTCAGCAAGTTCCCTGATGACACCAAACTGGGAGGACTGGCTGATTCATCAGAAGGCTGTGTTGCCATTCAGTGAGATATCAACCAGCTTGAGTGTGGGAGAGGACTGGGCTGGAACTGCTAGTGGCTTTGACCTTGAAACACAGCTCTTCCCTTGAAGCACACAGATAAACAACTTTGAGGAAGAAGCAATAAGATGGAAGAACTTGAAGCATAAAAACAGGACGCGAGCATACCAAAAAAGCAGCAGGAGTGGCATGTGTTAAGTATAGATTAACCAATCATTGTGTTAGCATAGGTGCACACTTTGAGACTGTTACCCAATAAACATAGAGCAAACTGCGTGATCAGGAGGTAGGGATATAATAGGGGAAGCTTTGCAATAAAGGGATAATCAGAATCAGCATAATGAACAAGATTCATCTATGTGCATTATTCTTGGCCGCTACGACACTTGAGAGTTTGGTGGGAAGGAACTTCATGAGGTTCAACAAGGACAAGTGCAGAGTCCTGCACCTCAGGAGGAACAACCCTATGCACCAGTACAGGCTGGGGATTGACCTGCTGGAGGGCAGCACTGCAGAGAAAGCACCTGAGAGTCCTGGTTGACAATAAACTAAACATGAGCCAGCAATGTGCCCTTGTGTCCAAGAAGGCCAATAGCATCCTGGGATGCATCAAGAAGAGTGTGGTCAGTAGGTCAAGGGAGTTTCTACTCCCCCTCCACCCTCATGAGGCCTCGTCTGAAGTATTGTGTCCACTTCTGGGCTCCCCAACTCAAGAGAGACAGGGAACTTCTGGAGAGAGTCCAGCACAGGGTCATCAAGATGATCAGGGTACTGGGGCACCTTTCTTATGAGGAAAGGCTGTGGGAACTGGGGCTGTTTATTCTGGAGGAGACTGAGGAGAGATCTCATTAATATTTATAAGCATATAAATGGTGGATGTCAGGAAGTTGGTATATCCCTTTTTTTCCTGTTGTATCCAGTGGCAGGACAAGGGGTAATTGAAAAAAGCTGAAACACAAAACGTTCCATTCAAACATAAGGAAAAACTATTTCACTGTGAGAGTGACAAGAGAGTGGCACAGGCTTCCCAGTGAGTATTTGCAGTCTCCTTCTCTGGAGGTTTTCAAAACCCACCTGGGTGCATTCCTGTGTGACTTGATATAGGCAGACCTGCTTCTGCAGGAGGGTTGAACTAGATGACCTCTAAATGTCCCTTCCAACCCCTACCATTCTGTGATTCTATGAAAAAAAAAATTCTTCATTAGCAACACCATGCAGCATAACAAAAGATGCTATTTTTTTCTTTTTTTTTTCTTTATTCCTGTACATGATTTGAACTTTTTGAATGCAGATGTTCAAAATATGAGGAGAGAGAACAAGTGTTTCCAATGGGAATCTCATGAAAGCTTTCAGTACTCCTTTTTCCTCATTGCAGTGGAAAATACTTTACCCTCTTGCACGAACAGCAAATAGGCTGGTACATATTATCTATTTTGTTGTCCTGGTAAATTGAAAAGTCTTGAAAAGACATGAAGAATAGTCTTTATTACACTAGAAGATATGTGTTGATGGGTGAATTTAGTCATATTCCTCACATCTATTTGAAGACAATGCTTGAGATGCTTAAAACAAAAAGAAATTAAATTTTTAAAGGGTATATACTGGATTAGTCTGAGCTGTTATCCTTGAATGAGAGGCACAGAGCTTAACAGTGGCACAATTGAAATTAAAGACGTTCAAGACAGAGAAGTTAAATACCAGCTACGTACCCCACTACTTGAAAGTCACAGAGAAAACAGAATTAACAACAACAAAAAACCAAAACAACTAACCAAACAAAAAAAACCACCAAAAACCCCAAAATGCCTTGTGAGTCAGCAAAAGGAAGTTACAAGAAAATGAAAAGCAACAAAGATGAGCACCAGTGACAGGATCAAGCAACAAATCATGAGACACATATCTCATATGCTAGTTTCCTTCACGTGAAATATTACTGAAGGAAGACTAATTTAAACCAAAATAATTGAATTAGATGTTATAAGTTATAGTTAAACAGAATCAAAGTTTAGAATTATGTCCCAAATCAGCTAGTACCACAGTATTCAGATAATCACAGGATCACCGAATGGTAGATTGGAAAGGAACACATCTTGTCCAAGGAAGGAAACTTTCCAAACTTTCTGGGCAATCTTTTTCAGTGTTTAATCATCCTCATAGTGAAAAATATGTCTCCTTACATTCAGATGGACCCTACTGTGTTTCAGTTTGTGCTCATTGCCTCTGGCATCTCTCACTAGGCACCACTGAAAGCAGCATATCTCCATCTTTTCATCCTTCCTTCAGATATTTTTATACATAGATGAGATCCACTCTGAGCCTTCTCTTCTCTAGGCTGAACTCTCACTGTGCTTCTTAATTTCTCCCTGTGCTTTGAATCAAGAGAATCTAATAGTTCTACCTGTTAACTTTCTCCAGGTTTAACTCTGTCAACCTTTCCTCATAGGAGAGACACTTCATTCCCCATCATCTTAGTGGTGCTTCGCTACATTCTTTTCAGGGTGTCCATCTGTCTCTCTTGTAGTCAGGAGCCCAAAACAGGACACAGTGCTTCATGTATGGCTGCACCACAGCTAAGGAGAGGGAAGAAATTGAGAGAAATTATATTACTTATTATCTCCTTCTCTACTTTAATCATTTGTTCTCTAATGCTTTTTTTATGGTGCATTTTATCTTAGTTTTGACCCCTTGTGTACATTTGTTATGGTAAGTTCTCTGTCCTTTTGTTCTGCTGTTAGTCAATTTAATCATCAATCTGATCAGTCATCATTCAGATTAAAGCTGTATATTAACCTACATTTCTGATTTATCAGAACTGAAACATTTTAGCATGAAATATACCAAAATAAATATACATAGATATAATACGCACTTAAAAGCTGCTGCTGCTTTCAGAAGCAAGGAAAGTAGTTTTTGAGAGGTAATTGTTGCTATTTATGGGCAATAGGTTCTCATTAAAAATAAAGGTTAAATGAGAAAATTACTTCTTTCCTGGGAGAGAAATTTACATTTCTTTGTAAAGTGACAGCTTTCAATGGTAACAAAATCTAAATTTAACCTTGCAATATAATAGACCTATTTCCTTATTAAACTTTTTCTGGGCTTAATAAAACAAACTTTTCTTAAAGTTTATTTCTTTTTATGCTTGGCTTCCTTCCTAAAGCAAATATTTCTGGAATATTAGAGAAAAATCCTTCAACCATTTCATATTTATAAGATTATGAAAAATATATTTCTATATAAATGCTGAATTCTGATTAAAAGTTTCTTGATGGAATAGATCACTGAAAAATAGTCAAACATTGCAGCTTCCAACTTGGATATGCAAATTTTCCAAGAGTAAAAATAAAATACAAAATAAACCCCACAAAAGTTGAAGAGAGGCTATTTCCTCAGTACGTGCATCTTAAAATATTATTTTTCCTCCAGCTCAGATCTTGAGGTAAATATTATTACACAGGGATGCCTTTATAAGGAAAAGGATTAAAGGAGAAGTTTCAACGAGATCAGATGATGATGTGTTGCGTCGTGACAGAACCAGTCACTTCACTGAAGAGTTTTCTGCTCAACCACAAAGCAAATCAATGTTTACCTGCAACAGAATGTTAGACACACAAAAATGACAGGTTAGATATTAAAAAAAAAAACAAAAAAACCCACCTTTTTTTCAAACATATGCAAATTATTTTGTTAAGTATTTTTTCTAGTAAGTTTTATTACTGATAAATTTCTTAATTTTGGATTAGAATATTTTTGACAGAAGGAACCTACTATGATTTAAGTTAGGGAAGTTGGATGTTTTGAATCAAATGGAGTATCAGATTTGCAAAGACCATTGCTGAAAAGCTAATCTTTATGCAGTTTCAAATTCCAATTTCTACATTGACAGTTTTTGTTATAGGGCAGTCTTCAAAAAGAACATTCAATCTGAAGAAATGTAAACTATATCAAAGAGATACAGAATCTGTGTAAAGAACTACAATGTGGTAAGAAATAATGATTAATGAAAAAGCCGTCTAGTAAAGTACATGTATTTTCTGAATCAGTTACCTTAGTAGCACTAGGAGAATTACATGTGTAAGTACTGCATTAAAAGTGCTGAAGAAAGTTCACAACTGAACATTTCTGTTTCCTCTTATTAAGCTATTAAATGAGTATCTATTTTGCATTCTATGAAACTAATATATTTACTTTTCTGTAGCTGTTAACTCTGGGTGGAACATTGTCTGTGAATGTTTCTAGACTGTTAATTTTTTCCAAGAAAAAAAAAAAAAAGAAAATGACAAAAAAAATCTGTGAAAAATAGCTTACAAATTGGTAACAGCAGGTTGTTTAATACAATGAAGCAAAAGTGACTAAGATAAGAAAGAATAAAACTCCCAAAACTACAGCAAAGCCAACCTTCTCTGCATGAGATCTACCTAGAGAGCAAATCTTCTAAACCTAGCAATTCATTCTCTTCTATCGTTCTCAGTGCACGTGTCGTTGCCTTCAAAACAATTCTGCCCTAGAGAGATACAATTTCAGATTTAATTACAACTCACAAAAGAGAAAGCAACAGATGTATAAACATATTTTAGGTATTTATTAGATATCTACTGAATTGTTGTAGTCCTGTTGGCTCATTAATGAAATCTCCATGGATTAACTACTGATTCCCAATACCTTCATCTACAAAGACACAGAGAAGATTTGCATTTTCACCTTATGTACACTCATTATAATTCCTTTTATATGTTACTAATTATAAGCCTGTGTATTTCTTGCTCTTTTCTTTTTGGTAAGTGCTGACAGAATTACTGAATGTATTAAAACTCAAAAGGATATATAAAGAAATGCATTGAATAAATGCACCTAACTATAAGGATCTTTTTCAAAGTGATCAAGATTAAGAAGTATGAGCTACCAAATAAAGGAAAAGAAAAAAGAGAGAGAGAAAAGCCTCAGATCTTACAAAATGAAAAGACCATGAGCATTTTGCTCAAAATGTCAAGGTTAATTTTAATCCCACACCATGTAGGTTTAGAACTTCTTGGAAGAGTTTTCTTCTTTTCAGATTATGTCTCTAAATATAATTTGAGGCTGACAAATGCTTAGAGACCATGATTACTTAATTATGCATACATCAGGAATATCTGCTGTATATTTTGCATGATAATAGGTAAACTTCTCAGAAGGCACATTGCAAATTCCATTTTCTGGACTCATGAGAGTTTGTGTTTAGGGTGTATGACCCTCAGAACAGGAAAGCAGAACTTCTTCCAACATAGTTTCAGCAACATTCCAAATAATGTGCCAAAGTAATTAAAAGAACTACAGCCATATTCCAATAATCTCTCCTTGTGCTTCATATCAGGAGAAACTAGTAGCTCTATCATTTAACCTTCACTCAAATGTCACAGGTGGTCAATATGCTTGCTGTTTCCCTCTGCTATTCAAAAATTCCACTACACAAGTAAATACTTGAAACATCAATGCAGAGACACGTCTATCCTGAAAAAGATCCAAAGCAGGAGCAACTGAGATAAAGTGAGACAAAGAAGGATATTCCTGTGTTAAGAAGCAACCATACCAGGATTCATTTCCAATTGTTTCCTTATCTAGGTAAAAAAAACAAGTCTCTACTTTTGAAATCAAAACTTCTATAATTCAGGGTTTATGCATTTGTATGTAGTTTTGAGTCTAAAACATAACGATTTTGAATGTCTATAAGATAAAGGAAACTCAAGCAGATGATGAAACAAGTAATGTGATTTTGGCAGTACATATAATTAAGCAGTAGTAAAATATGCATTCTGATGTAATAGCTTCTCCAGTCACTGAAAGAGTCTCCAAACACTGGCTGCCTTTTTCTAAAACAAGTGTTGTCAATCCACTAGAAGTTACAATTTCATCAAGAAATCAATTTTCAGTTCAGAGTCTTTTCCACTTAGGACAAAATACTGCCTAAGTACAGATTCATTCCAGCGATCTCTGTCTGGCAAAACATTTTAATGTGCTCCACTACCGATCAGTGTAATTCACAGCAGCCATGTGGGTGCTCTGATAGACACTGCAGGATATGCTGGCCTCCAGCTGCTATGACTAGTAAAATGTTCAGCTAGACTAGGTTTCACGGGTTAAGTAATTAGAAACAGCCAATTTCCTTTGGCTTGGTGAATTAAATTAATTTAGGAAACTGGCAAGAAATTCACAGCTGCAAATATATTTTTATCATGGGACTCATTTTTGCTGTCCACCACATGGGATATCTACTGCTACATCAATATTCAGTAAAACTGGCAGAAGACTCTCCAATCATTTCAGCATCAGAAGTACTGATTCATTTTCTGCAAAGTGGCATTCCCAGAAGTATTATTTACTACAGCAATTGCTTTGGGAATAATTTTGATAATGGCATGACATGTGGCTAGGGGAATAATATAACCAGATAGGCAGAAAGATTTTATACTCAACAACCCAAAACAATTGTGACGAATGGTAAATGTAAGCAAAAACAGGCCTGATCCTTCACTGCTTGGTAATTATATGTGGCAAGGCAAGCACAAAAGTGCTTTCTGGCATAACACATTTTAGATTTCTGAGGTTAAAAATTACACAAGACAAAAGAGGGTTATGGAATATCACCCTTGAACATGAAAAACAGGAGAATACACACTGTTCTGAATGGCTATCACTTTTCTACAAGAGAATGTACAAGAATGAAAATATCTCCTGGCTTTGCAAGCTTCTTGAAAAAAAAAACGTTTTTCAAAAATCTTGATGATGTTTTCTGTTCATGAAATAGATGACAATCTTAATTAGGTCTCAAATACACACGGACACTACATCATTGCTCCAGTTTGTAGTGTCTGCATCTTCCCTATTCAGAATGGAAGCTCAAAGCAAGATAGACTGCAATTACTCTTTATAAAGGAAAGATGAACACTCAGAGGTTCCAATTTTTCTGGAGAAAGGAGTAAAGCACTGGAACATATTGCATTTTTATTATTGAAGCTGGTCATAAACAACACAAGGCTTGAAAGAAGAGCAAACAAGACCAGACTGAGTTTTGCTACTCAATGATACCAAAGCTTTTCCAATATATGGAAATCATAAACGCTAGTCTCTTCTCGGATGTGAACAAAATTTAGCCTAAAATGTTCCCAAATATATATTGACCTAATATTAGACTGCATTAGTCTTTAAATGTCTTTCAATAGTATGTAGTATGATCTCCTGCATATTATTTTTTTCTAGGAACTGAGGTTAGGTCTGTCAGGTCTGTAGTTTCCTGAGTGTTCTTTCACACACTTTTTGTAGACTGCAATAACACTGGCTAATTTCTATTCAGCAGGGGCTAGCCTAGAATCTGAAAACTGTTGGTAGACAATCAAGAGGTGTTCTGTTGTAACATCTGCTAGGCTCCTTCAGTGCTTTGGAATGCATCCAATCAGACTCATGGACTTGAAAACGTATCAGCCAATACTCTAGGATTTCAGTGTCCACAAAAGGAAACTCATTCCTGCATTTGTGGTAATTTAAGTCCATTATCACTAATATCCTGAAGATATATGAGAGCAGATACACTGCAAGCAAGAAAGTAATAAAAAAAATAAATAAAATGATAAGAAATAAAAACATTAAATTCTGATATACCTCTAAACTATTGATATTACACGTCTAGAGAACTACATCAAAGCTCCTTACAGTCTGAATCTTGAGGAGTTCATATGTGAAATTTTAAATTTTACTAGCTGTTTACTTCTGTCACAGTCTTAATACACTGAATGATCATTTTAAAGACAGACTTGATCACTTCAAATGTAAATTATTAACTAAATTCATATGTACTTATTTGGACATGGAATGTTCTGTAGTTTCTCTTGTACAATTTTTGACTGGGACAATATAGCACAGCCTAAATTTAGTATCATAGCATAAATATGTCCCAACTTTTTAATTTTCTCTACAGTGTTCATAACAAAGTAAATCAAACATTCCTCAGCTTTGTATTGTAAACACAGTGAAAAGAAGCTGTATATATTTGAAAAGAGAAAAAAAAATCTATACTGTATTAGTAGTTCTTTACTTAATTTGTTTAGGAAGCCGCATTGTGTTGCAGGAATTATTTACACCATCTTTTTTAGAATATGACAAGAATGTTGCTCAACAATACTAGAAGCACCATGCAGGTGCTTGCTCACCCCAACCCCCCACACCCTCACTTCCTGTGGTCAGATGGTGGAGGCCCCAGTGAGATGGGAGGAGATAAGATAACTGAAGTCCTTGGGGGGTCAAGACAAGGATAGGGAGGGCTCACTCACCAATTATGATTCCAGGCAAAACAAACTCAACCACTCCATGTAGAGAGGAAAAGATTGTTTTAACACACTACCAACTGGAAACAGAACAGACAGAAAACACATACAGATCAGGATGGTGAGAAAAATACAACAAGCACTTAGAGAACTCTTTTCCTCATCCATCGCATCTCAGGTTCAGCTCCCTTCTCCCAATATCTCTACCTTTTCTCCTCTCAGCAGAGCAGGAGGCAGAGAATGGGGGATGTGGTCAGTCCCCCATAGATGGTCTCTACCACTCCCTCCTCAGAGGAGGAGAATTCCTCACATTCTTCTGCTCCAATGTGACGTTCCTCGCACATTGGATACAGTCCTTAGTGAATCTCTCTGCCAGGAGCCTTTCCAAGGACTCCTCACAAATTTCTCCAGTGTGGACATTCTCCATGACAGTTGAGCTCTAGACATGTGCTGCTGCAATGCTACCTCTCACAGAGTCACGGCCTCACTGGGCACAGCCACCCCTTCTGCTGTGGGGTCCTCCATGACAGCTGGCAGATCTCAGCTCCACTGTCGCCCGCCATAGGTTGCAGGGGCACAGCTGCCATCTCACCACAGGATACAAGGGGGCACATCTCCTCCCCTCCTTCTTTACTGACTTTAGGATCCACAGGGGTATTTCCCTCTCATCCCACTCCTTCCACCTTCACCATCCACTGCAGATTTCCCCGTCTTAAATAGTGATAGTGTCTTTGGCCAGAGATGTGACCAGCTTAGAGCCAGTTTCAAGCAACTTCTTACAGGGGTCATCACTGCAGCCCTTCCCCCGGTTACCAGAAACAGCTCCATACAAAACCAACACTAAGGATAAGAGAGATTATATTTCTCAAGGAAATTAATTTTGTGCTTAGCTATGGAATCATTTTGGCTTTTCCCTAGTCTCTGCCCCTGCAAAATATAAAGATCTCTTCAGTGTCAAGCAGTTTTCTGTGTGACAATTCAGGTTAGCAAAAGGCTGTATTTAATAGGAAATAGTCTGTTGCTGAAAATAAAAGATGAGATTAAAGTTAGGCTTTAAAATCAGTGACATTAAAGAAAAATATTTCTCTAATGAAATATGAACCTCATATCTCATTCCAATCTGAAGTGAGTTTTTTCCTAGACAAGTATCCCTTTCAAGTACTCCTACTGGGAGAATAGAAACTGGAGCTCTGAAAAGTAAAGCAAGATTTTTTTTTTTTTTCTTAAAGTAAAATCTAGATCCTTTTATTAAACATAGTAACACCAACATTAGTCTACTACGTTTCTCACCTACAAACACATCTGGATGGCCAGTTTTTCAGATTGCACCCCATACTTAAGAATTTTTTGGAAAAAATTCTGTTTTTCAGAAGAGAATTTTCAATCCAGGACTAGTCAAATAGTTATCCCTGATCATAAAGAGAATTATTTTCACACCTAACAGGAACTGCAAAATAAAAGCCACTCTAGAAGAGAAAAAATAATGCAACTAGAAATAGTGTGTCTGTTAAACCAACAAAAAAAATCCAGTACTGTTCTACCCACCTGTTCTGTCATTCAAAAGAGAGAGAACTTGTTAAAAAATAAAGTGACAGTAAAGACGTTTAAATCCTTTTATATTTGTTCAAAGTATTTATAAGTTTGTTCAAAGCCTCCATATTAGAAAGATGGAGCTAATGTGTATTATTATATAGTAAGTATTATCACTTCAAAATAATAAAAAGTAGACAGCAAGGAAAACATTAGGTAAAAGAGACTATTACAGAGAAGCTATCCTTGAGCAGTTCGTGTTCAAGGATGTGTTAAAATGAAGAATTAGAATGATTTGTAAAGTCTAGCTGATTAAAGCTTAAAAACATCATGATGGAACCCAAAGAAGAGTTGAGAAAAAAAAATCACAAAAAAAAAAGCTAAAACATTTTTTCTTATACAAATGAGGAATAAGAAGTTTACAAGGGAATCTATAAAATCATGATAATTTCAATATAAAACAATTTTTCAAAGAAGTCAGCACCACCATAGGGAAGCTAAATTTTAGCAACACTGTGAAAAAATCAGGGATATTCTTCCACCAGAATACTTTTTTTTGTTTTTAAAGTCTCAGTGGAGATTGTACCTGGAACTAAAGTGTCTATAAAAGAGGCTTTGGAGCAGACTGACAAAATAAACAGTAACAAATTGGTAGGACTATATGGCATTCAGTTAAGTGTTCCAATATAACTCAAGGGAGAAATAGTAAAATTACTAATGGTAGTGTGCAACTTCTTTCTTCCAAAGTGATGTTGTAAATGAGGACTGGAAAGCAATAAATGTGATGACAGAGAAGTTCCAGAAGCTTTCTGTGTGATGGGTTGACCTTGACTGGCTGCCAGATGCCCAAGAAGCTCTTCCTCTGCTCCAATATGGAGTCCCTTCCACAGGAGACAATCCTTGAACTTTGCCAGGGTGGGTTCTTCCTATGCACTGCGGTTCTTCACCAACTGCTCAAGCATGTGTCTTTTCCTAGGGGCCCAGTCCTCCAGGAACAAACTGCTTCATCATATACACCTTACAGGGTCAGAGTTCCTGTCAGAAAACCTGCCTCTGTAGGGCTGTCTATGCACAAGCCACAGTTGTTACTAGGAGTCTGCTCCAGCATGTACACTTCATAAGCTGCACTTTCAGGTGTCTACACTCACTGTGTCATGAGGTCCTCAATGGTTATCAGTGTGGATAGCTGTGACACTATGGCCCTTCGTGGGTTGCAGGATGTGTACTTTTGGTCTGACTTATCAGACCTAATCAGATTCATATTCTGTTCATATTCATTAATATATTGACCAGAGTCAGACATATGATGATTTGGTCAATATTCTATTCTTGCAATTATCTCTGTGAAGTGCATAAATTCTGTATTATTCCAGTGACAGCACACATAGGAATGGTTCAAAACTGTGTCACAGGAGGTTCAGATATGACAATAGGAAATTTTTATTGAGAAGTTAGTAAAACACTGGAAAAGGAGAAGATTGATGCCCTATGCCTGTCGGTGTTTAAAAGGCATTCAGCCAATGCTCTTCATGTACTTTAACTTCTTGTTAGCCCTTATGTGGTCAGTCAGTCCGACTGGATGACCATTGTGGGTCTTTTCCAATTGAATGATTATTTTCTATTTGATTCTAAATCTAACTGAAGAATGCTTAAATAGAAAACCTGTAAAATGCTTACCATCTGTTTAATTATTGCATATGTAAAAAATATCCTGTGTATAGTGTGGAAAATATTTTAATGTCATCTTGAAAAGTAATGACATTAGTTAATTTCATACCCATCAAAACTTCACATGATTTTGAGGTCTCATAAAGGAGAATAAAGCACAATGCAGTGACAGTTGAATAGTGAGTGTACTCTCTCCTCATAAAAAAATAAAACATTTAGACTGTAGCATCATCTTCATCCCAGTTTAATTGAAATGGTCCGAAGAGCTAAGAAGAGTAAAGCAATTAATGAAATCTACCAAAATAAACCCATTTTCTGCAGCTCCTGGAACCACATGTAACAAACAAATGCATCTTTCCTAGGTTTATTCCACATGCTTTAGAGTTTTTTTAATAGCTTGGAAGGATGGCTGAAGAACTATGTAAATTTGTGACAGCAATCAAAATGTAGATAAAGCTGAGCACAATGAGACTGTTTTTAACAGTAGTTAAATTAGGATACACCTAGACTAGCCACCTTGATTTTTTCACTAGCGTATTATACTTTTTTTCTTCCAGTGATTCCTCTGATGAGAACAAGTCCCCTCACCTCATATGTGTTCTTTACTGTAGTCTAAGAATATTTTCTAGAAAATTCTTCCTTGATTCTCTGCTAATGTAGACTCAAACAGCTGGAAAAAGTTTCCTAAATAAACAGAGCAATTTAGATTTTAACATATGTATCTTGCTCTGGTTAGATGGAGATTATTAGGAGGATTAGAGAAATTAAGGCAATCGCATCACTCTATGTCTGCAAGCACTGATCAGGATTACCTAGTTTAGAGTTTCCTATACATGGATGTTTAAAAATACTGAAGTTTTTTAATGGAATGGTGGTTTTTTGATGGGTTTTTTAAAGATATAAAGACAATATCTATGTTAAAAAACAATTATATTCTTTTAATGGTTTATTTTGTATACTCAAGACATTTAGAAAAATTTTGAAATACGGAAGATAATGTTTAGCATGATGTGTCAGTTTGGAAATTCACATATCACTTCAGTTATACAAACATGAAATTATTTTGAATAGTGGAGTTACTGCCTTCAGTGATAAGTAATCTCTGTTGCTGAAAACATCTTTGAACAGGGGTAAGTATGAGACCTGCAAGGCAGAAAACATATTCAAGCTATTCAGCTACCAACTAATTTCCCTTTAAAATAGGATGATTTAAAGACAAAGAATCCTACTGAACTTTGTACATTGCCAATCAAATCTCACTGTAGGGAAAACTCATTTAAAAAGCAGATTACACTGCATAGTAATATGTATGCATTGCCACCATGGATAGAATGGATATTACAAATAAAGTTCTTGTATTTTTTTGTTTTATTGGTTTTTTTTTTAATTTTTTATGGAATTTTCTTTAATCTTAGAAATTCAGGCTTCTATTAAAAGAAGTTAATTAGTACCTGTTACATTGCATTGCAGATAATTGTAAGACACTATTCAAAGCTCATTATATTCAGAAACCTGAAAGAAACAGCTTTTGCTTTCTTCATAGCCAAACCAAAAAATTCTGATAATTTGTATCATTGGTTACAAAATAATGTACATATTTAGAAAATATATATCTTCTGCCATTTTGGCTAAAATTTTACACTACAATCTAAATACAAAGAATTACAAAACCGACACTCAAATATGAAATGTCATAGAGTTTTATATGAATAATCTTGATTGATTATTTATTTTGAGAAATTCTTTGTGAATTTTGAGAAGTATTTGCTAAAAGCAATTTCAAATTTCAAGGCAACTACCCAGGGACTACTGGGACACATTATTTTGTAGCTTATCATGACACTGAGGTAAATCTGAAGCCAAAGATGGTGATCACTCATTACTGTTTTACCTGAGTAAGAGTTGAGGCCTAGGCAGAAGAGGTATTTGATATTCTAGACAACTATCCTTACCATCTTCATTTATTTTTCACAGAACACTTACTAAATTAAAGCAAATGAGTAAGTCAGGTAGCCTCTGAAACATCTAATGTAAACAACCTAAAATCCTTCTCAAACAAAGAGAACAGATTTCAATATTTTGTGTTATTTCTGAAAGATTTCCTAGTAATACTGTCACAAATAAAAATTTAAGATTTTTATTTTTCAAAATATTCACAGCTTGATACAGCTCTACAGTTTGTTAAGGACCTTGAAGTGTGTTCTCTCTCTTCTGTTTTAAAAGATGAAATTTGTTCTCAAAAAGCAGCTGGTAAATTATCAATAATTTTCTAAATGTGCTCAAATGTGATTGAATCAGCATAATCACATGCTACAAATGAACAGATGTCAGAAATGTGGCTTCAGACATCTCAGAAAAAGATTGAACCAAGTTGAATAAGCTCAGTTTTAAAAAGTAACCTTTTTGTCATTTCATCAGCCTTAAAATACTGGGATATTCTGAAAATTACTTTATTCAAAGCATGAAGAACTTGCTACTCTCGATTAAGCCCTTTATAAATCTCTGTACAGCATAGAGTATTCATGGAATACTAGTGGTTTTAGACCAACTATCCACAGTCTTGAGAAACAGTGCTGTGATAAAATTCACAATATGTGACTTAAGAAGGAACTTTGTGAGTCACTTGGTGTATCTCTGTGCTTTTATTTTAAAGCAGATTGAGTATCACCATGAGATTTTAGAATAATTTTACAAGAATATGCATCGCCATGTTTGGAGCTACTTATTTCCTCTTATTTTTAACACTGAGTTTAGAAGACAGTAACACTTGTTTTCTCCTCTTCCTTAAGAACAATGTTCAGTGGTCCTCTGCAAATCATACTTCTCTTGCCTGAGCAGCAAGTGTTGGAGTTTGAGATTTGTAGTGAGCATTATCATGTAGTGAGCATTACTAGTATAGAAAATAACTGTTAAACTGACTTTTTTGCCAAGTTTTGATATTTTTATGTAACACCTTTACAGAACATTGGAGACTTACAGAAAACAGTGAAAGCAAAATATGTTTATTTAAGTCTATGAGCAAAGCTGTATCTCTATATCTTTGAAGCAATGCAACCAATAAGGCACACAAAAAGATGCTACACACATCTTCTCTGATATAAACTTTAAACCATTTCTCTGCTTATCATGATGGATGATAGTTACCCTGGATGCATCAGTAAGAGACTTTTTCAGCTACCCTGATTAGTTCTCATTTCCTAGGAAAGTCAGGTTAAAAGCACATTTATTTTTTTTTAATTCAAAGAAACTTATCTGTGCCTTCATGCCAGTGTGTGAATTAACCAACATGTGATAAGGGTTAGCATATACTATTTTTGATAGGACATAGTGGAGATATATATAGATATATATATATATGATAAATACATTTAATTCTACTTCTTCCATTGTTTCTAGTATAAATTTGTACTTTGTTTTCTTTTATTTCTGTCTCTAGATAGTTTTCCTTCTAAATTCCATAACTTCTTATCCTATTTAGTAGTGCAACTGGCCTAAATATACTATCTCATTACACAGTCAGAAGACATACAGACTCCAAGAATGTTGTGGGGTTTATGTTCCATAGTAAGACCCATGTGATTTTTATAGCCTGCAACATATTGGGAGTAGGGTGAGGTTTGTAATCTTATTTTATTCTTTAGAGTTTTTTATGCCCTATTATTTGTTAAAAAGAAGCACTTGTTTTCAGTTTTGGCTCAATTATCGAAGGAATTCTAGGTATTTGGTCCTGATGGTTTTTATTTTTGAGGCTATTCTGTTAACAGTAGTATGAGACTTCCAAGACAGCTGAAAATTCAAGTCTTTGCATCTTCTTTAAGACATAGAAGTAATATGAATATTGGCATTTTTTAAAAAAATAGGAAAAAAAGAAAAAATTGTCATTACTTTAAATATTAAGAAGAAAGGGCTTTTTCTCATGAAAAGTACTTTCTTTGTCACATTTTACTTTTGCACTATTATATTACAGGCTCAACATGTTCCTTATTAGTTTTCTAATGTCCTATTAGTCAATTTGAGATATTTGTTAAATTGACACCAAGGAAGCACACATGATTTTCTCAACAAATTCCTGAAACAATGTTGTAAATAATGTAGAAAACTATAGTCATTATCTCCTGATTTCTCCCTGCCAGGGAGGGACAGTATGATTTATAATATCTTCCAATCTTGAATCACAGAAGTAGAGAATCACAGAATGGTGGGGGTTGGAAGGAACTTCTAAAGATCATGTAGTCCAACCCTCCCACTCAAGCACGTCCACCTAGATCAGGTCACTCAGGATTTGAAAACTTCCAGATAAGGAGACTCCACAGTCTCCCTGGACAGCCTGTGCCAGTGCTCCATCACCCTTACAGTAAAGAAGTTTTTCCTTAAGTGTAGCTTTGTGTTCCAGCTTTTGTCTGTTATCCCTAGTCCTATCACTGGATGGTACAGAAAGAAATGTTGGCCCATCCTTTTGACATATGCCTTTTAAATTACGTATTAATGAGGTTCCCCCTCTGTTTCCAGGCTGAACAGTCCGAGGTCCCTCATAAAAAAGATGCTCCAGTCCCCTGATCATCTTGATGACCCTGTGCTGGACTCTCTCCAGTCGTTTCCCGTTCCTCTTGAGCTGGGGAGCCCAAACCTGGAAACAGTACTCCCGATGAGTTCAGTACAGGTAAGTCAAAATGTTCCTATTTGGAACAAATGCTTTGTTGTTTGGAGTGGGATTTTGTTGTCTCCTCATACAGTTTAATTTCTAGTGCTTCTACACCATGATGTCTGCAAATCCCATGCTACTAGCAAGGTGCTCCACTCCTTCGCTCCAGAAACATTTATCCCATAAATAATCTACCTTTGTACTCCTTAGCTCTATATAGGGTATGAGGTCCTAGAACAGAAAGGACAGACATCAAACATATCTCCTGTGTAATCCCATGGTCTTTCACTATGAGCAATCTCCAGCAGAAGCTCCATCTTCTTTCCATGGTTAAAAGCACATGTGTAACTTTGTCATAAGAATAGAGGTTGTAGTGGTTTAGCCCGATGTCCACCCAGTCATAATACCACTCCTCCTCCTAAACTGGACTGGAGACAGAAATATAACAAACTCCTTGTGAGTTGAGATAAGGACGGAGAGATAAAACTTGGCAATTAGTGTCACGGGCAAAACAGACTCAACTTGGGGAGAAAAAGGTTTGATTTATTGAAGAAACAATAAAAGCAGGGAGATGAGAAATAAAACTGTCTTAAAACACCTCCCCCCACCCCTCCACTTCCCGGGACTCCCTTTCCTTCCCCACCAGTGGCGCAGGGGATGAGGAATGGGGATTGCAGTCAGTTCATTACAGATGGTCTTTGCCGCTGCTGCTTCTCAGGGGGAGGCCTCCTCACACTTCCCACTGCTACACTGTGGGGTCCCTCCCCACGGGAGACAGTCCCTCATGAACTTCTCCAGCGTGGGTCCTTCCCATGGGCTGCAGCTCCTCACAAACTGCTCCGGCATGGG